>VYZV01034876.1:24413-56420 GCA_013401275.1 Pandion haliaetus | reverse complement strand
GCGATTCAATTGAAACATTTAAAGATCATTGTGCCACCTTAATTAGAGGGGTTGCCATATGTAATATGTATCTATTAATTGTAGCATAACTCTATCTTTCAGTCTTGATCTAGTGTTGTAAGATAAATTTGAGTAATAGATGTCAGTTTTTAATTTTGTATTGTTTTAACATCCACTGATGCTGACAGAAACTGGGATCCATTTCATCACTTTTTCAAAACTGTAATAAGAAAACTATGCTTCAAAAGGGCTTGTATATGGCAGACAAAAAGTGCAAAGAGAAAAAGATTCAAACACCGTGGCATCAGATCAAATGGCTGGCAGAGTTAGAAATAGACCCCAGGTCTCCGACACCCCAGTCCAGGCTTGTATCATCTGATCTCTCCTGCCTCTTTTATNATCTCTCCTGCCTCTTTTATTTACACCAGTTTTTATTGTCTGCTGCTTAACTGAATTAAAGAATCCACATCAACAGCTGGGCCTCACAAACTGGCTATATCTTTTTAATAAGAAATGTTTAAAATCTTTAATTTAATTGTTAGTGGTCATACACCTTGCACTAGCTTGCTTCCTTTTCTGAACATGAATGTACACTGCTTTCATTTATTAAGTTACTGATCATTTCATCTAAAGCTAAGGGAAGGGAATAATGGCACTCATAATACCAAAAATCAATAGAGCTGTAAATAAGCTTTGCTACAGCTCTTAACACTTTTAAGTCATTAGCTAGAAACATATAATGCCAGCCAAGGAAATATACTGGCTTTCTACACTAGTTTCTACACTTCTGTAGTTGTACCCATCACCTTCTACTTATAGGCCAGAAGAGAGGATTCTGTGGACTCTGTAAAGGCAATGAATGCATTGCCAACCCTATTACACATAATGTTATGATTTTGCTGAACAGACAGAGGGATAAAGATAATCAGCGTGTTTCCATACAGCCACAGAGACTTCTCTGTTTCCTTTACATTCTGCCTTTTGGATCAAATACCTTTTCCAAACTCCCAGCCAGGTTTTCCAAAGGCCTCCAGTAAGAACAGAATAAGTAATCTTAATGAATTGCCATCACATTTTGGCCTATGGAAGGACAGTCAAAACATTCAGGCCATATATAGTTTACACCTCTAATACCAGAAGGTGAAACATCAGAGTGTAAAAGGACAAGCCCCCACAAGGGAAAAAGCACTTGGAAACTAAAACTGCTGCTTAAAATGTGCTAAAATGGAGACCTTGAATTTGAACCCTTTCAGAAGGGCAGCAAGCAGAAGGGCAATTTGACAGTCTCACTGGGGTATTCCTGGGTAGGAGGACACTCGAGTACTGTAGAGCTAAGGTCAAATACATAGGCTACAGGACACACTACTTTCCATTTTGCCTTAAGAAAACCAAAACACACTATGGGGTAGTGCAAGAGTGCATGAAGAGGCAAGATAGGAGAGGAAAAGGCATGGCATTTTGAGGTCCTCTTCCAAATCTCAGAGCAAAGTAGCGCTGTAAAACATATACCATCCCATTTAATATATTGAGCTCTTTTGATCAAGAAGCAGAACCTTGGAAAATTTCCACAGACATGTTAGCAGGGAATACTGTCTAATTGCCAAAATATATATACTTTAGTTTAAATTGATTTGACTTTTCCTTACTTGCAACATTAATTTCCAGTTTATATATTTTTGCAGAACAAGTTGGAATCTATGGGGTTCAATAAATACAGTGAAAAAATGTGAGGTACCAGAAATCCTGATAATCTTGATATGTTTCTCAGAAGACTATGAAAGAAAGCTGGATTTGATTGCTTGCCAAAGAACAGAGGAAAAGGTCTTTAAGCTAAATCTTACTGGATCAAAGATGACATCTGAACACTGAGAAACAAATCCTTTACAGTTTAGTAAGTAGCAAAGCCTAAATAACTCCACCAGAGCACCATATATTAACACACATCTGACAACTTTGCAGACAGGAGCTCTTACTATTTAATCATAGAGGAATTTTGGGCTTAGCCTCCCAGGCAGACCTATAAATATTTTCTCAGAAGAAAGAAAACCTAAAATTTCTATGCAGAGTGTACATATACTTTGTTTCCCCATACCCCTCTACACACGGTGTAAAGAGATCTGAATGGAGTCAGGTATTTTCAGTCTGAGACTGGACACAAACTCAACATTCTCATGTGAGGCTCAGACCGTCTGTATTAATTTAAGCTTGATGTTCACAGTGGCTGAGTTCCCTCAGCTGCATCAAGTCAAAGGGTCCAGCACTCGTAAATAAATAAGCAAGTTAATCAGACTCCCATGGCTGGTCAGTCAGATTTACTACTAGAAATCACAGCAGGTACTTTCCCAGTGTAGCTATCCACACGAATGGCAGCTTATCTCCTAATCTGGGACTCATTTACGCAGTCATTAAAGGAGGAAGATTTAACTTGAAGAACGCTCTTGTCCTAGATACCTACAAACAGATTTATCTCGGAGCCCAGGTGCCCCTGTTAATTGGCACTCACTTCATAAGAGCCCATCAGAATATTCGTAGAATCGAGAACATAATTCTAAATGATTCATGTTGCCAATCCTCAATTATCCATTTGCAGCACCATTACCATATTAAATATGTGACGATATATGCACTCTTCATTATGTTCAATGTCGTACTTTATTCTATTTATAGGTCAAAATCTGAATCTTAAGCAGACATATCAATTTCTGGGAAGCTTTGTCATAATTTTAGTCACTGAAGCCTTGATGAGAGTTTGGCTAAAAAAAAACCAAAACAGTTTGTCTGACTAGAAAACCACCCTATAGGCAAGAAAACAGAAATACTCTGTAAGTTTATAAAACAGATAAACTTTTCTTTGAACTGCCAGCATGAAGCAGTACCTAGCATCCAAAACATAGATTCGGGAGACCCTGTAGTATCAAAAATTCTCATGCAAAATTTCATCATAGGCACCACCCTAATACAACAAAATTTAATGTATGCAGCATTTCACCGTTCCTCCCACACATGTTAGTGCACATGGCTTATGCAATGTGTCTCACTTACTTCAGAATCACCAAGCTGAAATTGCTGAGCCATATGTGGCTTGAAAATAGCTCCAGTGTGGCTCCAGTTTGGGAGATATAACCTGTGATCAATAAATGGTATGCCTGGCAGGACGGCTGCTGGATAACGTTTTATTGCTACAGCACAAGCTTGCAGGCTAGTTGTGCCCTACAGGCAACCTTTGGAGACTGGCACGACACTCCTGGGACACTCTTATAGGAAGGAGTGTAGACTGCTTCTCAGCATCCCTGCATCTGCCTTCCGGCCCAGCACTTGGCTCAGAGAGCACACAAACCTCTGAAGAGCCAGGAAAACTTCTGCTGAAAATTATGCTCAGTATGAACAGACTAACCTCAGCAGTGGAACTATTCAGTTCATAAAGAGGGAGGTGAGAATTAGAAAAGGTTGCATGGAAAGTCAAGTAACAACCAAATGAAAATAAAATAAAGTGAACCCTGCTGAGACAGAAGTGATGATGGAGTATACTTATACCTTTTGAGTTTGTTAATATTTCAGTCTATGTGATACAAAAAATTCATCATGCTATATGGTGGCATGAGTATTGCGGTAATTGAAACCCTGACAATTTTTTGTAGGTACTCCTCAAATACAAGTCC
This sequence comes from Pandion haliaetus, assembly GCA_013401275.1. Taxonomy (NCBI): domain Eukaryota; kingdom Metazoa; phylum Chordata; class Aves; order Accipitriformes; family Pandionidae; genus Pandion; species Pandion haliaetus. The sequence goes on along the minus strand of VYZV01034876.1, from coordinate 52,761 downwards.
AAAAAGCAGTTAAAAGGCCAAGCTCAGGAGACCCTGAAAGGCTACAGAGGATCAAGGCTAAGTCAAAGTTAGTTAACTATGAGAAAAACAGTAGATTTAGACAAAACAATAGATACTTAAACTTTGCCTTTTTGACCTATTCCTTCCTGCTTGTTATAGTCTAACAGGGGAAAATACTTTCTTTTGAAGAAGCTGTTCTGCATGACTATATTTTCATGGAAATCATAGGTCTAAGAAAAATCTGTAACAAAAAGACTCTTCAATAATACAATTGCTAAACAGGGGAACCCATTATCTATTGACCCAGCTAAACAACATAGTGACTCATGTGTTTCCACTCTGTTAAAAGCTTCAGTCAGGCCAATAATCCAGAAAGAGGTATTCATAGGAGAAAATCAAAGACACTGCACAGTCTTCTCATTACAGCCAGCTCTGTACCATCACTGCACAGTGTGAGAGCATGGCGGAGCAATCAGGCTGAAGGACTGGGAAGTCTAGAAAAACTGCTTTGTTTTATTTCAGAGAACCTGTGGCTACAACTGTACTAGCAAATACTGTGGTCTGAGACCCTACCTGTAAGTCAACTGTCCATTAAGAATGTGCTAGTGACCAGTCACGCCCATGCCTATCTCTGATCTGCTAAGGGAGTGAGCGATAGCTGGCGGTGCTTTGGCCTTGCTTCATCATGAGTATGTACACAGCCAGTGCAACCTGGTATCTAGGTCCTGATGTCTCGCAAGGACATGCCACTGACACCTTCAGCTGTCGCCCACTTGCTGTCCAGCTTCTAATACTCCTAGGTCAGGGTCCCCGGACATCTAAGTTTCTACCACTGAGCAGCTGAAAAGCCATTTAAACATCAGCTCCCGTAGCCCTCCCTTGTGTCCTGAGACACACAGAAGCAGGCAGACTCGGAAGGGGATCCTTGTTCAGATGAGGGAACACATATTTCAGCAGCAGTCCCCGGTCCTGTGGACATGCCCTGAGGGTACCAAATACGCTTAACAACCTGCGTGAGGTATGTCACAGCTGGGAGGAGGGGCAGGAAGCTTGCCACCCAAAGCAGAGCAGGGAGTACTGGTAAATAAATGCAAAGAGCTAAGAGGGAGCATGAAACTGAACTACTTTTGACAACAGAGCATGGGCTACATAAATACTTGATCTGACATAGATGCTCAGTTCCAGCAGTTATTGATGCTTGGGGACAAGATGTGAAGACAGAGATGTGACATTCACCTTGGTCTGCCAGCCATCCTCACAACCTCAGGTACTGAGATTCCTTACTCTCTTATACACATCGCTCCCATTTCACTTCTAATTTACGGGGCTTGCCACTCAGCTAGCCATTTTCTGTAAACGTTTCCTTGAAATTCCTCCCATACATGCTATGGGGAGGTTGTACACAGAATTGTGCACAGGACTGAAAATCCCACTGTATACAAGACAACAAGAATAAGTTGTTGCAAAGGGGAGTAGAATAATGGTTAAATACTACTGAATATGGACTTCAGGAACCTGCGAGGAGATATGCAATCAATGTGCACATATGTGCCCAAATGCATATGCTTAAACAATTGAATGTATCTGCACTGTGAAAATATCAATGGGTGGCACTCAGACTATCCCCATATCTAGTACATATGCAAAAACCATCACAAACTAAAACTGCAATCAGGGCAGCTTAATTTAGTAATGAACTCTGATTTACTCTGAGAGCTGCAGTCAGCAATTTCCAATTCGACAAAATATTCATGCATAGATATTCCTACCACTAACCCAGTTTTAGCATAAATGATATTTAATGAAAAATGAGTGATGAGCGGTAAATATTGATAACAGAAACTGGAAGGGAAAGAGGAATACAAAATTAAATTTATCATAAAGGAAAAGCAAATAACCTATTTCCTATTTTCATTATTTTTTTCTTTTTTTTTTTTTTTTTTTTTCTCCTGTGTAGTGTGAGAGAGAAAATCAGTAAAAGAACATAAGAAATACCAGAAGCTTTGGAACTTTGCATGTAGAAAGGCTTGAGGGTCACTGCCAACCTCCCAGCCCTCTGCAGAATTCTGATAATTTGATGCAATCTGGTAGCACTTCAGTGCCAAAGAACAGTGGCTGCATTCCATCACCCGAGTCTACTGATCTGGTTTGAAAGTTCAGTAATTTAGCTGTTCTTTAAGATTAATGCCGTTCTTGCACTTATTCTTCTCAAGGAAGGTCTTTTTCTTGACTGTGATTACAAGTGAGTGAATAATTTTAGGGAACAATTTAGCCCCATGCTTACCTTGCAAAATATCTGCAAGCAGATTGTAATACCCTTCAATTTAGAATGCAAATGTATTTGATGCATTTTTTTCTTCTGTGGATTAATCATTAAATTATTTGCTGTATTTGATACTGGAACCTGCAGTTTCACTGCATTGGTCAAACAAGTGACATAATTTTATTTCAGTCTGTACTGTGGTGCAAGATCTTCACCCATGCTAGTGTAAAACAAAAGCCCTGCCATCTATTCAGGCATCTGACTCTACAACAGTACTTCTGAAGAGTTACATGGGTAAAACTTCATCCATTGGAAGCTGAGGAAGGGGCAAGGGAAGGAGGCAAGGCTGACACGCTTCCTGAAAAGCTGGAACAAATATCTGGTGAAATATTTAAAAAGCGGACTTGAAAGAGAAGACTTAAAAGGTGACATTTAGAAACCTTAGTCCAAATGTTTGTGAAGACTGCAGCAGAGCTGCCTTCTAACATGGCAACACCAAGGCTCCCTGGGCATTTTCAGGTCTAAGACCTCACCTTGAGGCAAGAGAACTGCACCTGAGCACACCAGTAAGTCCCAAATGCCTCTAGGTCGGGCTACGTTACTCAATACAGTCATCTACAGCATGTCATCTACAGCATTCAAACCACCTGCAGCAAATCTACCCTGCACTTTGTTGCACTTTTTTTTTCTTTTTGTGATTTGTTGTTGTTGATTTTTTTTTAGGTTGGCAGGCTCTCAACAGGATGAGTTTTCCCCCTCTGTTTTATCTTTAACACCTCCCTCTCTCTGCACTGCTTTCCTGGGAGAAAGGCACAAGGGAGGAACAGCACCAAGAGATTTTGCTCTGCCACTGCGCTACTCTGGTGCTGCCCCCCGGGTAAAGAATCTGGCTGAGAGCAAGGGCTTATTAGCTGGTGCATGCATACTACGACTATGCTGCCTGCAAAACCTGAGCAGGCATCTGCCTGGTGTTGTACTACGTGATCAGAGACCTCACAGAAACGGATCTGAAGGTGATTATGCACCAGCTAGTGAAAACTTCTACATGGTGGGTAGGCACAGCGAGAAGGTCACAGCAAATCACAGCACTGGAGGACCCCAGCCAGGGAACCATTACTATGTAGGGCTAAATTATCACTGTGCATGGGCCTTCACTGAAGTTCAACCCTGGGCAAATTGCAGATGTTTGCAACTTGGAAGAAATTTTGTCAGACTAGCTGTTAGAAAGTCATTAATACTTTAGAATAGTTGGCAATCATCTAATTAAATCAGAGAAAACTAGTGCAGTGATGAGAAAATGTAATGCTAAGTTCTTTTAGACAGCAAAAAAAAAGATACCAAGATTGGGGCAAATACATTCCCTTACATACTAATGAACTTTCCTCTGTCAGGCTGTGATACAGTCCTTAGTATAAATGTGTATTTGGCACTTGTCTTTCTTTGAAAAGTTGAGTACTATTCAGCATTGTTCCATCTGGGCACTTCTATGCCTGGAGCCACAGAAAGAGCTCATGCTGAGCAAGATAAAAGCTGGCACCAAGCATGTAACTTACTCATTGAACTTACCAAAGAACTCCTAGGACACACTTATATCATTACGGATTTTATTTTTCATCCTCTGCCAGATAGAAATGGGTCATTTGCTTTGTCAGAGGAAGTAATTTTAAAGAGCTACTTAGCACCATACTATAAGATAAGCATTCTACACTGTAGTAGACTGCTTTCTCATTTCAGGGTACATACTTTCCTCCACTGTCTCTTACCCATCCTCTCCAATTGCAGTCCTTTTGGTCCTTCTCAGGAAGGAAGTGTCCCCACCCTACTGCCATGTCATCAAGAATTTCTTGTTTATTCCCTCCAGTTACTTTTTATTTGCACTTCCATGTGGTCCTCCATATCCTTCCTTCTCTCAGTTTTTTCATGTTTTTAAAAAGGAGTAGGAGCCCTTTACTCCTGAGGTTGTGCACTAATAGGGGTAGTCCAGATTTCTTACTTTTCTCCTTGTTATTTGATTGTATCACAATTAATATGTTTACTGCACCCCAAACCTACACCTCTACATAGATGTCTCTAGTACACAAATCCCTGTTAAAGCAGTAGCAGGAATATTCAAGGTGGCAATGCAAACTGATGCATTTTCACAAGCATTATTCACGTCAAGGAGATATTACTTATTTGCTACCTGGTAGCAATTACAGGGCTTGTTAATACTCCTACCAACATTCAATTTCTTGACAATGTCTACAAAAATACATTTATTTAGATTTTTAAAATCTTAATTAAATCAAACACTACGCATATTAAACAGAAGTCTTGGCCAAATACTAAGCTAAACAACAAGTAAGATCACTTTTAGGAATAGAGCACTTGGAAAGCTGGCTCTTAACTGCCAAGAAAGTATTTGTTATGATGAGGCAATACAGTTTTCCTTTAAAAATGCAACTATCAAAAATTTATCTATTTTTTGGAATTATGTTGACTGACAAGTTGCTTTTCAATGGAAGAAAATCACTTGATTCATGCTTTTTAAGCTATTAAGCTTTAATGCTAATTAAGTGCCTACAGCTGATCTTATTTTTAAATTTTATATAGGATGTTGCAGTAATGAAAAACCAAAACCATCAGCTCTTATGTTGGAGACAATCAATGGGAAGAGAAAGGAACGTCTGTTTCATAAGGAACTGAAATTTGGGTTTTCTTTCCACTTCACATTAGCACAAATCTGCTACCAACCTACGCTCCAAATGTTGGAATTATGCACAGATTTCAAATATCTGTTTCCTACCAACTCTGGTTTCTATTACTGTGACAGTCAAAGCCTTCCATTTGCTAGCCACTGCTCCCTCCACAAGAAAAAGCCTTTAAGAAATAAGCAAGTCTTTCACAAGTAACAGGAGGTGACACAGGTGGACCTCAAAGGTAAGCCTAATGCCAAGTCCAGCTCCTCTTCGGGAACGCCCTGCAGCCAAAGCTCTGTACATCAGAAGAGTGTCATCTCCACCACATGAGATGCAGAGCTGGTTGACAAGTCGGACTCCCTAATGGAAGAAAAGGGATGTTTCTTCTGTTGTTACTGAGTCTCATTTTGGTCATAATGGGACTAAATGCAAATGTTTCAGTATTTCCAGAGAACCAGAATCCCCCTGAGCCTTGCAGCTGCTTGGTGGAAGTGACTTCCATTAGACTCACTGATGATACCATCAGGGAAAAATAGATGCTCCTCTTGTAAACTCTGCTTTGGTTTTGCAGATTTCATCAAACACGGCACATTCTGAATCAGAGAATTCTGCCCCCAGGAACGAGCACTTCAGGATGAAACTTTGTTTGATTAGACACTTCCTGCACATGGTACTCTGAGACACTCAATGACTGCTGTATCATATGAGTAGGAAGAAGCTTCATTCAGCCATCAGGACCCAAACTCAGTATTTGCACTCAAAGGCAAATTGAACTGAGGCATCTATTCTTTTCTGCCTTTATAATTGTCGTATCCTGAGTTTTCCTTCATTAGAAATTTTTAATCTCACCTGGTCACTTTTTAATCAAGACTAATTTTACAGCATACTTATGTACGATATTTGCCAGTTAATTTGATCCCGACATACTACCTCTTCTGGAAAAATGCAGGATGTTTCACATATAATGCATAAGGAGATGGCAGTCAGCTTAAAATGGGAGTTTGCAAAGATCAAGCATTTCCGACAATCAGCTTGCTCTAGCGTGTGCTGTGAGCCTCAGTACTAGCAAAATTTCCTTTGCTATCAATGCACTCTTTGACAAGTTAGGTATGCATGACAGTGCCTTTAAGAAGGGTATTTTCATGGATATTCTCCTGCTTATGGTCATTTTAAGTAGAAAGTCCTTGTACAGTAAGGTGCAATCACTTAGCAGAAGTGCTTACATTGTCGTGGGGTTCCTAAAAATACCACAGAGTCTCCCAAACCCAGCCAGCTGTCATTGATTGCAACCTAATCCAAATCTCACATTTAACTCATGCATAATCGGGGTTCTCAATTTATGAAATATTATGTGCTCCTATGGACTTAATGTAGTAATGTGGAAGTATATATGATCAGCAATATATATGATCAGGGAATATGATTTGCACCATATGAGGAACTTTGCTCTTCAGGGTGATTGCACTGCCTGGGCTGATCCAGCAAGAGGCTGCATCTCAGCAGTGCTCTTATGTATAACAAAGGCTAATGTCAGGCCAGGAAGCATTTCATTACCTGAAGGCTGAAAGTTGGTACCTCGTTTAGATTTTGTTAAATTAAGAGTTTCAGGGAAGTCCTATGAATGCAAGATCTGCAGAGAGGGGCAGTAAACAAATAAAGAGACATGTTGCCCTGTGTTCCTATTTCGGAAGGCAAAATCAGGCTTGTCAAAGAATCGGATGACAACTGAATTGTCCTAACACTATTTGGCACTTCTATTTAAGTGAGCAGCATGTTAGCATGGGAAACATCTTCAGATGAAAATAAAACAAGAAGGATACTTATCACTCTTTTTTATCTCCTTTGCTAATCTAGTGCCATCAAACTTGACTGTGTGTCAAGATCAGAAAACACCTGTTCCTGGGCAGTTTATGATATAAAATATTCTCTGTGTGTGCGTCTGTGAAATAAACATGCAACAGATCTCTGATTTCATCTGTTAATCTTCCATCATAAACACAAATGAGATGAACAGTATCTAGAGTTCAAAATGAGGATGATAGAGAGTATTGTGCGCACTCAAACTGGACTAAATCCAAAGAGCCCTTATAGTACTTGGAATAAAAAACTTTTGATCAGTCCAGTTTAGCAGTGCTTTTTGTAGGGAATCACTTACTGGGAGGTACAGTCTCCTCACGGAAAGCACTGGAGATTATTTTCATTACAGAGTTTTTGCATAAATACAGCGATTGAGAGAAGCACAGCACAAGTTTGCCTCTTGCAGTGTGATGGAGGTTTTAAAACTATCTACAGGAACATAGAATGATGGTCCCCTCTTAAGCATAAACAGTTTCTCTTGGTTTTATTCCTCTTATGATCTTAGGATTCTGCAGAGAGATATAGTTTTAAGGATAAGAGCCTGTCCATTCTGAGTGGTGATTTAAAATAAGAAGTAAAATTAATGCTGCATGTACTTTGGAGTCTTTTCTAAGCTACTAAATTACACATAGGACTAGCAGGGAGACACTGCTAGCAGTTTTATCTTTAAAAAACCCTCACCTGTAATGCCTTGTTTCTGAAATCACAACAAAGAGACGAAGAAAAGACAGAAAAAGAAGAAAGAAAAAAAAAAGTCAAACTAGACCATCAAGGTAAGATAGCACTAGAGGTCTGACTAAGCTGAATTCACGTTCTGCTACCATTCTTTAGACATACATGAGCATGACATGCATGAACCATAGCCTGCAATTGCAAATCATATTATTAATAACAGCAGCTATATTCTTGTTGAAGACTCCTTTATTTTAACAGCCTTCTGACTCACTTCAGTAGGGCCCTGACAGGAGTATGCTACTACTCTGTATGTTATTGCAGATGTGGAGGTGAAAAATGTAACAGTACTTGGATGCAAAAGGTATGATTCCCTGAAAGGAGTTTATTGAGTCCTTAGGATCACTGTAGAACTACAGAAAGAAAACCCCAGTTTTGGGGTTGGTTTTTTTTTTCATTGCCAAAATTTGCTCAGGTGTTTGCCTCTTTTCCATAAAAAATGCATATGTTTTTATCTCAGCCCCCAAACAGGATAGGATGAACTAAGTGTGCTTTCCTCATCTAGCTATAAAACTGAAGAACATATGGTTTTCCATTATAGAAGCAGTATATTATGCTCGCTACACCATTTTGTTAACTCTGTGACAGTATCTGGCTGATGTCTAGGTTATTTAGCATAAGCAATCACAATCTATCCATTATGCTAAATGAATAGTAATATCTTCTGGGCTATGAAATGACAGAAATTCATAGTTTCACAGACATTGAACAGGTTTTTGCTGATACGGAAATATGAAACACTAAAGCAGAAAAATGTAGATGTTTGTCTCCTCTTTTTTTCTCTTCAAGAGAAAATTAAATTAGAATAGCAGTCACAATAATTTCCTGTCAAAATAAACATGTAAGTATGGCCACGTGCACACTATTTCTTCATAACAATAACTAAAACATCTTCCACCTAAGACTAGAAAAATATAATGTATTTGATCTAGGGTGTGTTGCTTCGCAGAAGGGCCAAACTCCTCCCTCTATAAAGGATGAGCTTGATTGCACCTTTTCATCTCACTGGAGAAGTTTTTGTGAATATAAAATAAAAACAATCCATTCAATGATATGATACAAGATGTTGTCATATTTTATTATCCCTGATTTTGCACACCTCTGATAGTTTCCTTAGTGGTACCAGGAGTCCCCTACTCCCATCAATAATTTGAGATTGGACCCCTCAGTCGTATTTGAAAAAAAAAAAAAATTCAAGTTCCTGGGACAGTAAGAAGCTGAATAGGAACTCTCTGAACTGACCAGCTGTTGCTGATACGTAAAATGAAATTCAATAACCCCCATTAGGGTTCATTTATAGTAGCTGTTGATAACAGCTACTTTGTATTTAATGAGCGTTGGCTTCTTTTAAAACCTTAATCAAAATCTAGCGAATCATCCCAGGTATGGAAATAATGTCAAGTACCAGCTTTGTAGAGCTACACTACCAAACGTAGGTCTTCTGAGGTCACACCTTATCTCACTGCCCACAACCCAGAACATAAATAAGAATGGCTATGCATAAAACATTAACAAATGCTGGTCCTATATTTATAGATAAAAAAAAAAATTTAGTCACAGCTTGAGTTTGCAATATTACAAACTGAAGGGCAATTAAACTATTTATATGCAATTTTAATTCTGCTTACAGAAGCTGAGTAGCACAGCTGGAGCCATGTCTCTGTAATTCTACCACAGGATGGCTATACTATATTAAATGAAGAAAAGAAAAAAAAACCCACCCTGAATTTCTCAGACGATCACAGAACAGTAACTGCTTCTTCTTCCAAGAAGGCACTTAGCCATTTAAAACCAGTGACACTGCATCCCTAAAATAAATTAATTTTATCAACATCATCAATAGAGATGTTCAGAACTCATAATTCCCATACTGCTGGTAAAGTCAATATTTAAGAAGCATTTCATTTCAAATTGGAAAGAGAGATGTTTCTGGGTAGGCATGCTTTCTCAGAATGCATACAAGTTACTCAGATTTTTCCAAATTAAGACAAAAATAGAGATCTCAGTTATGAAATGCTGTAAACAATAAATCCTGCAAATTTGCCATTACAGCTTCCAATAATTCCAGATTAAAAAAAAAAAAAAAGCAGCACATCCATTGCTGCTTATCCTACCAGCATTCATCCTGGTCAAAAAATATACAGAAATCAACATTTTAGCAGGCTAACATCACCTGTCCTTCTGCAGCCAGCATGAAGCTGACCAAGATTATGTATTATGTAGTTTTGGCTTAGTTGGCACATCCATACTGCCTCCTGATCCAGCACTACACAGCCTGGGTGTGCAGGACTCAGTCCTAGGGGCTTCAGCACAGCCCTAATTCCCAGACACCTCAAGGTATTGGTGGGGCTGGCAAAATCCTACTTCTCGCCAAGTGGTTTTCAGGCTCAGAATAGTCCTTGCTCCCAGGCCACCTCTGAGCAGAAGACCTAAGAAGTGATGGGAAGGGTTTCTGCCAGGCAAAGCATGAGGAAGAAACCAGGCCCAGCTGGTTAGATGATCATCAAAACCAACTGACTCAATTCTTCAAAACACTGGGTTTCAGCAAATAGCCTTCCCTGTCCCTCCTCCTCACCCTCAAAAGCAGAAAGAGATTTTTTTTGTTGGAAAAGCTCTTGACCAGATCTGAGAAGTCTGCAGAGAATAGGTGACTTGGCTATTCAATGAACTTTTTACATAATCCCTCTCTGACTGTCAATTTGTTTTATATAACAAATCAAAAGGTTAAGGATCAAATGAAATCATGCAGAAAATTACTTCAAGGCCCATAGCAACACCATCAGTACTTCATACAAAAAGCAGCAAAACAGCCTTTTAATTTTAAGTGTCTAGACAAACAATTATTTTAACCAGTAATCATAAGTGAATTCCAACACCATAAAAAGACGTTAAAATCTTTAAGAGGCATAAAGTTCAGTCTTGGGCTACATAACCTGCCAAATCTTACATAAACAAATGGTCAGGAGCAAACAGGAATGTCAAATATTTTATACCGGAGCCATTAAGTTCCTTGAACATACAGTGGTAAAACCTTTTAGTTAATATACACCATTAAAGGAAAAAGAGTAAAAATAGGAGTGTTATGTCCTAAAAGTTAAAGTTGTTGTATGGCTTCTCCATAATGTCATGACAAGGCCAAACCTTGAAGAAGATAGAGGAACTCGCTGTTAAATGTTAGAATAATTAGCCCCCAAAATGAAAGGTATACACAGATTAGTAGTAGTTTGATTTTTTTTTCTGATTGAAAAAGATCCTCAATATAATGATTTTTTAAGTGTTAGAGGTTATTATGTATTGTAAATTACAATTAATTTGCACCTCCCTTAGAAATAAAAAATATTGTTATATGGAGCTAGGATAAAAAGAGATTACATAAATGTCCTCACAGGTTGGAATCTCACTGTTCGATGAAACAGTATAAAATCAAAACGTATATGTGCTTTGCAGAAGGGCAACTACTATTCAGATAACTCTGGACAAAAAAGGTAAATATTTTTAACAGCACATAACAATTCACAGATAAAAGAAACATCTATCACTCATAGCCAAGGGACCTGAGAACAGGAAGGACCAATCTTGTCCTCAGTTTATGGAGGATCACCATATTTAATAATTTAAATATGATTTACACACAACCGAAGCAGCGTCTGCGAGCTCAATTCAAGACAGTGACAGTGCATTTGGTGTCCGCCGGCAAACATCCAAGGCCTCCAAAGGAATCTGAACAGGCTCCATTCAGTAGGTTATGATACACTTTCACCAAACCCTCCGCCGTGAAAAAGCATTTTATGAAGTCCATGTGGGATTTTTCAAACAGGTCAAATGGAATAAGGTTTATACAATCCAATCTCATTGACTTGTCCAGTTCCTTAAAACAGCAAGCACAAATCTGACGTTTAATGGGGAAAAACGAAACACTCCCCCCACCTCCCAAATACACGACTACTCCTCCTTCCTCGACCCCTCCTAAAAATGCAGAGCCCCCTCCATGTGTGAGCTGTTCATGCTTTTAAGCAAGTACTTCTCTACACCTTAGGTTAGCAGTTATTTAGGAATAATAGTCAAAATGAAACAATTGGTTTGTGGAGGTGGTGTGATAAATCAAAATGTGCCAGATACAGATCTGTTGCTCTTTGGCCCTGAACATCATGATAACCTAGTGGCAGTGAAATATAGCAATGTATCTGGATCCATCAAAACAATTTGCTCTCAAGCTGTATTGCTCATACAGAACAGTACAATAACAACAGGGCAGAAGGAATAAGTAGGCTGTTGCACCTTCTGGACGAAGGAGTTCATGTAGAGTCTGAGAAAAGGTTGTACATGTGACTCCTCCATCCAGCAATAAGGTTCATTATACAAAATTTCTCCTTGGCAAGGGTAACATGAAATTTTGCCATTCGCAATATTCATACCGCAGGAGACTCATGCCATTTTCATTCAACCATCTGGCCACAGAAACATTGTTTTTCAGGGTATTATCCAGTCTGTTCAAATTTAGATATTGCATCACCTCGGTTTTACGTGTTTGGCGAGGGAAGGCAGTTTTAGTTTGCCCAGCTTCTCTAAAAGTCAATGGAGAGATTCAGGTACCTTTGAAGACTTGCAAAAGTATATCCAGTCTTCCTAGCTTTACGTATTTCTCTTTTCCTGCCAATATATGGAATTCAGGCATTGCCAGACAACATCAATCCAGTCTGCTTAAATGAGGGGTTCATCTTTCTCACTGAGATCACAGGAAGCTAAAGGAAAAATTTGGACGGCTCTATTCACTTAGTCCACAGAGTGGTGGCACTTCACAGAACTGCGCTGGCAATAAAAATGTGTGAAAGAAGTGGAAGATCTGGATGCCAGGCTATCTTCAGCCTGATCAGAGCTGAGGTCATGTCTCAGTAGAGTGGCCTAGTGAACACCGAGAGCTCTTTAGGCACTGTGTCATTGTCCAGCGCATTGAAATGGAGCAGGTGCTGCAAGACCTCAAGTCCAGCTTATTATTTAAAATGTTCAGTTGTGAGAGGGCTTACTTATTTACCCATTTCCCATTAAACCATGTCCTTGTCATACTGCTTATCACCAGGGACAGAAACTTAGATCCCATCCCCTTCCTCCCCAGTACTGTCCTCATATAAGGTGAAGGCAGACACAGACATGACACAGTCTAATATTTGGGGCTTCTTGGTTCAGGTACCTTTCCGCCTCATCTTAGATTGCAATCTACCTTTTGGCACTCAATTCCCCAGAAAGAAAGGCTCTTCTGTGCATACAGAGTGACAAAATGTTAGTGCCTAGGGAACACTCAGACTACATGGGAGGCATCTAATGAATTTCAATGCCCGATGGATTTAATAGCCTTACTAAGTAAGCAGGCTGCATCAGTGTCTAGGATTCAGCAGAGTTTAAAGCATTTTAATTCCATTGTAGGCAGGATTTAGGCAGTCTGGATCATAACCTCACTTTTTCATGTCCTTAAAACAAGAAGTAGCAACCAATACTCCAAACTGCAGTCCGTAAAAGTATAACAGTGACAAGCTTCACCAGAAGCCAAGTTTCTGAGTCCATATACGTATGCATGTTTGCTTAAACTAACAGCAGTCAGCTTAGATCTGATGTAAACTCTGTGTAAAATAAGCTGACAAGTTTTTAAGGGTTAAGAGACTCCAGAGCTATTAAACATGAATAACTTGCTCCCGCTCTTCTAGTTATGCTACAGAGCATGTCTTCCATGGTTAGAAGCTTTTATAACAAAAGGATAAAAATGAATGAAAAATTCTCTCTATAAAGGTCAGATACTGGTTATCCTACTGCCTGAGACAGAGCTCTTGAGCAGTTAAGCTTTTATAGTGTAGAAGGACAAGAGAATATACCAGATCCATATATGAACATCTATCGTTCTTGCAAAAAACTGTGATATTATGCCTTGCTCACACTCATTAAACCAAATTATGCTTTCCTTTACAAAGGCATACTGCATTTACTGTTGATCCCACCTCCCAAAACAGAAGACTCACAAAATCAAGTGATCAAGTGACAAACCCGCTAATTTAAACATCTTTGCTACACAAGTCACTGAAGATCTGAGCTTGAATTTCTTTCAGTCTATGAACTCACCCCAAGGAAATTAAGACAACAAGCTTCATACATAAGTGGTATGCACTTTTAAGAGATCAGAAACTCAGTTTGCCTTATAACTCTGTCATTCTGACCTGCAATATTGTACGCAGAGCTCGTTACTTCTTTCAAAGAGAATATTGCTGAAGTAATAGGGATGCTCAAGGAAAAGAAATGAGAACACTTTACAGAAACGAAAAAAACTTCTGTCCATGAGTATAATTGGAAAATACTGGTGCTGTCAGCTCAGTAAAAGAAATGGGAATGATACTAGTACAGAATATGTAAGTAATTGATGTTTTGCTTTGCCTGCAGAACAAAGGGCTACATTCACAAGACTTGAGAAACAGGTAAGGACCTATAATCTCAGTTCATTCCTCAATTTCTGCTATTGATACAAACAGAAGAATTCAGATCTTACACTCTTCCTTCCTTCTCAGCGTGTATCAGGTTGAGTTAGGGAAAAATTTCCAAGAAGAGAGGCTCAGGTAAGCTCTTCCCAGCATGTTGTGTAGGCTGGTGGTTAAGGCATTCTCTTTCAAAGGCAAAAGATAGAGGATTAAATCCTCCCACAAGAAGAGGGATTTAAGCCCAGGCCTTCCACATTTTGGTAACTATTGCTTCCAGTTACTGTACAATAAAAACCCACTGTTTTGCAAAAACTAGTAAATTAAGCAAAATAGTTTTTGAATGACCCATTTTTCGGTTCTTTTCAATTCGTATTCATTAAAGTAGAGCAGAATACAAATATACACAGTAATTCAGGTAGAAGAAAAGGTAGAGTGTGAAAACAGGAGGTACAAATCATAAACATGAAGTGAAAGGGTACCCAGTGAATAATATCACTGAATATTCAAAACAGTTACATGAAAATGCTTTTTTGACATGCTATACAATGAAACTGTAGCATTAATTTCCTCCATGGATTCTTGAGGTCAGGAATATAACAGCCAAAGAGGAACATTTATATAGCTAATAGAATCTGAACTATTATGGTACAATTTTTGGCAGCAGCATTGATTCTCAAATTTCCAGATTTAAGTCAAACTCCTATCAATCAGAAGGAGACTGGAAATAGTCTTCCCCTTGATCTCCACTGGATTCTCACATCCTTTTTCTGAAAAAAACTTGCTCTAGATAGTGTCTGAGAATAATTAGACTTTCTTAACATGGGGTCTGATGTAAAATTACTATGTCTGTGTTCCCACAAAATTTTGTTGTCAAAGATACCAAAACACAACTTCTAGCCCAATTTAACAGCCAAATACTTTCTAGTCCAAATTTTGTGTCAATAGCTTCGCTGTACAAGCAGCCAAACTAGTCCTGCTTTATTTTGGAGCCAAGTTCTCTGTTTCATGACCATTAGTTTAAAAAAAACCCAAACAACCAAACAACAAAAAAAAAAAAAACAACAAAGGAAAGAAAGAAACAGGTATGACCATTAGGAAGAGTGCATAGCTTTCAGGCGAATCTCGTGGGAAAGTGGTTTTTCAGAAGCATGCTGGAAAGATTATCCTGGGAAGATTGAAACATTTATTCATGACAGAAGGAGCCCTTCTCTTTGTTCCAGCCATCAAATACCTGAAATACATTTGTAGTCAGCACATCACAAAATAGATGAGACTGTAGTCAAATTTGCTTTTATCATTTAACTGTATGATCTTGTTTGGCAACACTATATCACTAAAGTGAATTCAGATTCAAGTCACAACTTTGGCTTGCTACATATCTCAGATAGCCTATTCTGTTTCAGTTTTCAAGCCTGACTACCATCACGTCATTTTTCTTTTCACTGCTATCCCTAAGAGGAGACAATAAAGCTCTCCTATCTTACAAAGAGTTACCATCAATAAATTTAAATGCTGAAATACCAGTGATCATGAGAATACAAAATATTTTTCTAAAATAAGAGATTCAGACAGCACTATTTTTTAAACATAATATTACATGTTACCTTCCATAAAAATCTACTGAACCAAGTATAAATGCATGGAAGAGAAACCAGATCGTGGCAAGTCTAGACAAAGGCTGGATATGATGAAAAACACAGAAGCACATTTGATACTACAGAGCTACTCTCCATTTAGTATCTTCTTCACAAGGCACTTCAAAGGTAGTCCATTAGATACATACTATATCACATGATCTTATAGCCCCCCAAAATGGAAAAAGACTGTATGAACATACTGTTCATCCCTCCATGGGATACAGTGGCTGTAGTGTTTATGCATGTATGTCACAACCCCCTTCTGGCACTCTCCTTTTCTGGCTGAATCTGCTCTTAACACAATCTTAGAGCAGCTAGACCAAATCAAGGGACATTATGATAAGACTATGAAATGGTCAGACATTCTGGTAATCTGAGGCAAGTTTTTCTCATAATGGAGGAATCTAAGCTGTAAATATAGATAATGGGAAGATAGCCCTTCTACACCACTTTTTTTCCTGGTAAGAAAAAGTAAGTAGTACTCTGAGCTACAGTTGCTGTATAGTTACTCTGTAACTCTGCTTGCTGGAGCTGCTCAGTGTGTATCTTGAAAAAGTATGATGACTGAAATTGGAAGCTAAAAAACCCCACTTAATCATGAGCTTGACTTTAAAACAAATACCTCAGTTTGGACTTAAATTGCTTTTTAAAAACACTGCTTTGATAAAAATTAAAAAATCTTCATAATTAATTCTGAATTGAAAGAAAAAAAAAATTCCTTTCCTAGACGAACAATTCTGAAAAAGTAAGGTGAATTAATGAAACGCTCTGGTGCTCTTGATTTTTCATTTTCTTGCTAAATATTTGGCCCAAAATTCAAGTGTAGCTATAAAAGAGTTGACATACTGTACTGAACTCAGTGGATCATCATAGTATTATGAGGTGAGAACACTGGGCAAGGGTAACACCACAGCTATATAGGATCCATACAGCAGGCAGAAACCAAAACCAAAGCCAAACCCTACACCAATCTCTGTGGCAGGTCAGCAGGAATTTTAAGCAAGGGCTAGCACACTGTGACAGTCATATAAATTAAAACCCAGTTTTAGTCACCTGAATGTTCACAGTCATCAAGTGACCTTCTTGCAGGTCTTCCTGGATTGGCACTACTGACTGGGAAAAAGCCATGGAGCATCTCAGTGCAGGCAGCCATGGACACAAAGAAGCCAGAAAAGAAACAGGCTCTGCTGTGGGAGCCTCACACTCAGCCTCCCCTAACCAGGATACCCATCACTCGACAGTCACCTCACGCAGTACCGCAGCTTCAGAACAGAGAGAAATATCAATGCCTCCTCCCACTCCCAAGCAGCCTGGGTCTCTCAGCAAGCTCTAGGAGTCATTTGAGAAAGGACTGCGAAGAGTATGCCATAGCAGATTTGATTATTAAACAAGCAATTTTATTCTGCCTGGCCCTGCAGACTATCAAGAAAATTGTTGCATTACTCAGAGTTGTCCTACATACATTGCTACTCACGTGCTAAGTACCTTTTTAACCTGAAGTTCAGGTTGCTGAAATAATTAACACAACCCTACATTAAACACAAATGTTACAGTCTTAGTAAACAAACAAACTAACCTAAAACTCCAGGACTGAACATGATCAGGGATTTTACCGCATATAAAATACAATTAATGCTTCAGAGCTGTTACTGGGTGTTTTTTTAAACACAGGAGAACAACCAAAAGAGCAGTCCCTCTGCTCCTGCTTAGAGTCACCTAATCATGCATTTCAGAGTTAGGCAATGTCAGAAGAAAGGTTGCCTGTGCAAAATTAATCCAGTCCCGTTGGGTATACACATTATGATACAGTCTTGTAATTACACATTCATCCCCTCAGGACCACTGCTGTATTCAGTTCACAGGAAGGAAGAGTACTCTGCTAAAAATCAGCTGGACAAGCTCCCATTTCTCTTTTGTTTCCTCTTCCAGGGTCAATATGTGGTCCTGTGCCACAGTATTTACTGCCTCCTGCCCAACCTTGCTCCACTAACAGAATTAGCATCCTCTTGGGCATTTCAGCTGTTCTCATCACAGTGATACTCCAATGGTTCACGTATACTAACTGATTTATTTTCTAAACATTTCTCTGACTGAGATAGTATTATAACTGCTTCTATTTGGCACATGAGGAGTTGCGTCATTTGGAAATTCAGGTATGAAGTTTCCACTCACTTTGAGCGGGCATAAACTAAGAGTTAATGAATTCAGCTGAGCACCCAGAAAAAGAACACATGCCAACAGTGCCCATTTGTGGAGGTCTGGTTTAAAAGATTTATCTAGTATTCTTACATAAAACTTATGCCGGGTATGGAATCCAGCTTCAGAAAGGAAAATTTAACTGCCTTGAGCCTGAAACTCTTTCTAAGCTGCCTTGTGGCTTTCAAAAACTTTCAAATTTCACAGCAGATTAATAGGCATTTTACAGAAAAACAAGCTCCATTACTGCATAGTCCGGATTTACTCCCTCTCCTTCACTCACTCTGAGAAATTTGGATTGCATTGGTAATGTGCTCCTCCAGCATCACTGTTTGACTCCTTTTGCTCCACTGCTATCTTTCTTACTCTTGATTCTTCACTATCCCCTTGATCCACAACACAGGCCCAGGCTTCAAGCTTTCCCAGCCTCTCCTCCTCAAACAACTTATCCTGACTTTAGCTTTTTTGGCCTAACTGTTATCATGTACTTTTCCTTCTTTTACCACAATCCCTTCTTTTTCTACCTGAGTCCCTGCACTCACTGTCAGGTCATACTCTGCGCCTTTGTCTAGTTAGTCCTTTCCCTAATCCATCTCTCTGTTTGAATCTGTTTTTCAGAGTCAGGCTCTTCCCAAATCCTTTTCAACTTTCATTGCCTTCTCCTCGTTCTCTCTCCCCCTCCACCACTTTTGATGGGAGAATAATTTTATTCCAAACACACTCAAAATCCTGTTAAAATTTTGGAAAGACAACGTATCTGTTGACACTAAGTTCCAGGAATACGCAGTTCCTGCTGGTCACAGTGGAGTCTGGCATCTGCACAAATAAATAACTTTAATACAATTCTAACAGAACTTTCATGTCATTTTAGTGAAAATTAGTATTTTTACTTAATAGCACACACATGGGGAAGGAGACTGTCTTTCAGTATCATCCCCTTAGATACAATGCTCTTTTGAAAGAATATTTACATCTGCAGGAGCTGGGGACAGTTTTATGCCTAAATGTCTCACGATATGGTGAAATCTTATCTTGACCTGTGCACTCCTTCAGTCAGGGACATTCGGTCAATTCTTATATAAATCATATCTGTCCACGATTTTCAAAGTGTGAATAGTAATGAAGCTGCGTTTATGATGCTTAATTTGATTTTTGATTTGGCCTCTGTGGGTCAGTGCCTCAGAGAACTGCTGCTGCTGATAGGCATCATCATGTGAAGAAATCTGCATTCAGGCCAGCTGTGTTTATGTATCATTCACATTGGTATCATATAATGGAGAAAATCACAAATTTGACTCTAATTGTGGCAGCTGTGTTCAGTGAAGTGTCCAAATTAGAAGCAACCTATAAAAGACTATTACTTGTAAAAGGAATGTGCTCTGGGAAATTTTCTACACAATGAGTATTTTGAGAGCAAGCTTTCAAAACAAATAGGAGATTATATATGAATAAAAACCACGAATGATGCATGTAACCATGAATGAACTTTCTGAATGTATCATTGTGCCCTTTGATAGAAAATATTTCTCAAAAATCTCAAAACACTTGAGTTTCAAGTCCCAGTAAAACTGACTGAAGCAGAACCTGACCCCAAAAAAAAAAAAAATTAGAGCACAGTTTTAAAAGACAAGAGTAAGAATATTCTACAAACATTAAAGCTAAAGCTCTGTATACAGTGAAAGCAAAAATGTAACTTCTGCAGCATAGATTGTCAAAACAAAAAGCATTACCTCATCAGGAGATCTGAATCCAGGAATTCCAGCCAATTTGCTAGTCTGCCTGGTGGTTTTGTCAGCTAAATGCTGGATTTATTTATAAATTACATCTAAACTCTTCTGTTGTGCCACACAGACCTCAACTGATAGAAGGATTTACTGAAAATGCTGTGCTGGAATCAATGAAACTCACCTTGTAAAAAACAAAACAAGACAAGAAAATTCACACGTTTTTAGAAATAGTTTAAATTTTTTTTCAGTTTGTTTTTTATTCAAAACATTGGCTTCCCAGAAGTTTCACTGTTTTCTATATGTTCAAGAAAGTAGATTTGTGGAGATTTCAGCATTCAGTATTTTTTCTATTTCAGTATAGCTTGCACCTCAATAATAGCCTGGTGCTTGCTTCACTGACTGCCTAAAATACTTACAGAAGAAAATAAATTTAAAATGACTGAAGCCTCTCTAAACTTCCAAAACAAATAAAAAAAAGTTTTAAAATTTTTGAGTGAATTAGACTCTGACAAGGTTTGGAATATGAAATGACATGGGTCCGGGCTACAGGAGATTTGTTGCAGAAAGATTTAAATAGAACATTCAATTTGTGACTTAGTACTGCAGCACTCTGGGCATTTTTTGCTAACTCCCCAAAATACGACTGAATTCTCTATCTGCTAAACATAAATTCCACTCTTAAGTAGGTCATTAAGGTCAGCTTTACATAAGGCAACCCACAATGTAAGGAAAGCTGTATGATATTCCCATAGACTTAGAAAACATGGTCTAGATGAAATCATAAAAGGGCACATTTCTGCTTGAAAAAAGCTCACTTAAAGACTTCTTAAAAACAGGTTTTGGTCAAAATGAAATGGTTCTCCAAAAAGAGCTCTGTGTTTTTTCACCTGAGACCCATCTCAGTCTTTTCCAATGGATGATAGAACTGAAAGAATTGTGAATATTCCAGAGGAAGGATCAGAACTCAGTGATACCGGGAATTTAAAGGAATAGCCCATGTTCAATCCTATGAAATTCAATACATACAAGCATGCTTCGGCAAAAAATATCAAGTATACCAATAAATGAGTAATAGCATGCTAGACAGCAACAGGACCAGAACAACAGCAGATTATGAACAATAGGGACCAACAGCATGATGGTGTCGCACATATGCATCCAGAAGTAAACCTTCTGGTGTGCTTACTTAGTGATGACACAGCTGGAATACCATCCCTGTTGTTGCCCAAATCATAGGAAGACAGCGATAGGCAGATTAGGGGAAGTCCAGAAGACAGCAGCACAAATGGTCAGATCAGGTGTTTGGAAACACAGCGTTATGAGGAAAAACTGGAAGACTTACAATTGTTCAACATAGACTACGGACAAGAAACAACATGTAAAAAGTAATGCACATAGGAAGACAGCTGTTAATGAATCACAGAATCATAGAATCATTTAGGTTGGAAAAGACCTTTAAGATCATTGAGTCCAACCATCAACCATGCCCACTAAATCATGTCCTGAAGTGCCTTGTCTACATGCTTTTTCAATACCTCCAGGGATGAATAAGATAGGGAGAGCATTTTACTAAATTCTCTAAGTCTGCTGCAATATTAATATATTAAGCATACAAATAATAATTGGGTTGTGGGTACTCACCCGCTATGGTGTTTAGGACTTGCAGCATATTATATTTTTCCCGACTAGTTAAAGACCGAACCACATAAATTTGGGGCTCTGAAATACTATTACAGAGCACATGGATAGAAACATAAAATTACATAAACGGGTCCTTGGAAGGTTTTCTGAGGTTAGGATTAACCCTCAGCGTTCACAGGAGGAAGATGCGTGTGCCTGAAAGACGTAGGTGCTGAGTGAGTGGAGAGGCCCATGACTAAGCACTATATTCTGACACAGCCTGGGCTGTTGAAGGGGAAAACTGTATTTCTCTTGATATCTCATATAGAGGGTTCAGCATGTAGTGGAGTATCACCACCTCTGTCAGGAAGGGCCCTCTTTCTGGAGCAGGTCTCCATCATATCAGCGTGCATATTACTGCCAACTGCATAATTCAGACCCTGCAGCAAAGGTGGTATGATTCAGGGAAAATTGGCTTAAGCGTGTTTCTGTAACCTTTCTGTTCAAGCCTGGAGAGGCTTCAGTCATGTATCTTATGCTGTCTAAGCTAACCTCTGCCTCATAGCAGAGGGCAGGATCATTTTGCAGCTTCTGGTGAAGATCTGGAGGTACATCCTCCAACTGCGTCTTCAGAGAACAACCTGTGGCTCCAGTCCCTCTCAAGAGGGAGGCTGGCTGGGTCATGTTCCACTGCTGACTTCTTGCAATTAAGACTTATTCACATAAACGGGGCACCCCACAGAGAATAAAAGGATAATAGGGTCTCCTGTGCTTGAATAAGAGGCTGGAGCTTTTATTCACATTTTAACTTGCTTCATTAAAAAATCCTCATTACTTCTGGAGTGCGGTCCTACCTCCCTCGGGACAAATATGCCATGAGAACAAAATTCATTTTCACTGTGGCTGTCAGCAACAAAGATGTCTTGCTTTTTCGTGTACCTTGTTGTCTCAGTGGGAAAACAGCTTGTGCAACAAGTGCTAAAAATACAAGCAGTTTATGTCTAAGAGAAGGTACTTCTTTGCACTGAGTAATGGTCAAAACAATGGATTTGTGAGAAATACGTCTTAAAGTTGACTTCTTTGGAACAGTTGCAAAATGTATATGCTATGTTCACATGTTTGAAGAAAGGCTGCATTTTGCTGAAATACTGAAGTGATTTCAGCTTCCTCACGCCTGAACAAAAGGCAGAGGTATTTTTTTTTCCATTTGCAGCGCTGTCATTAGAATATCAATTTTAGGACAAATAAAAGAAGAGTAGCAGTAAAAAGCCTGTAATTTATAGAGAAACTCAGAAACATACTTTCAACTTGCCACTTTCAAATCTTCAGCTACACATATTTTTCCAAACACAACTAGCTAGTTTGCTGGTTTAATTATGTATATAATTATAAAGCATTGTTGTGAATTTAGTCTCTATTACGTTCGCTGTGTTTAGAACTCTGTAGTTGTTTTTCATGCAGCAACATTACTTCAGACCTCCCTGGACTGAAATGTAATCTTGGATGTTTTTTCACTGCCATGTAATCACACACCATTCAATCATTTTAGACTGCTATCTACTTCTCACTCTCTTCAGCAACTCTAATGGACGACCCTTGTCCCAAGTTCATTCATTCCAACTTCACGACGTATTGCACCCAATAATACATGTTTCCATCTGACTAGCAGTAAGTAATACAGAAGCAATACAGGTATCTGCATCACATTTGGCTTGCTCACAGCAGTGCAGTTGATCTGACACAATTCTACCTGACACAGTGTTCATTTATGTGAGTTCAATTTGCTGTCTGTATTTGATTTCTCCTTAAAAAATTTGTTGTGAAGCTTACTGGCACCTTCTTTTTTACCAGATTGTTGGAAAATTACAGGTAAAAGACACAATGTAAACATAAAATCCATATACGTGTACACAAGGGTAATAATTTTTTTACAGTTTTTTTTTTCCTTTTAAGATGAACCACAATTTAGAAGCAGAGGAAAAAGAATTCATGTAACAGTAAGCCACCACCTACATGTTTCAATTCTAGTATGGTTACTGAGACTTATGGGGAAACCTAAGGCCACGATTTTCTCTTGTGGTAAATCTTGATAGACCAAAAATAGACTTATTCTTATACAGCTTAAATCTTTGGAACCATATGTTAACTCAAATATATGCAAAGTGCACATGAGTTCTATCACAACAAATCAATGAGTAAGAGATACAGGGAGAAGACAAATTCAGTGAGGAGAAAGGAAAAGAATACTTGCATCACTTAAATATTTACATTGTACATTAAAAGTATACATCATATGCACCTCAGTTTATGTGGTCCAATAGTTTTAAAGCACAGGAGGCTTATGTGGATGAAGGTATCAGGAAACTGAACAAAACCAGAGATAAAGTCTTTCATTGAACGGTGCCCGGAGCTATTAATTGGAGAATATTGCTACTTGACTACATCTATCCTAGCAAATACTTTTTTTTCCCATTCCTCCCTTTTGGAAGCAGGCAGAGAAGAAAGAAAGGCTGGCGACGAAGATGAATGGGGCTATCACCAAGTGCCTGAGAGAGTTCTGAAAAGGAAAAATCACAACATCTGCAGTTTGTGGGTTGTTTGTGAAAGTAGCTGAACTGAACAGCATATCCGAAAGCTTGGGAGAAAAGATTAAGATTTATGTAAGAGCAAAGACGTGCTTTGAAGCTCTCTTGCTTTTTACCCTTTGCTTTGCTGACCCTTAAGCAAGCAGCTAAATAATGTTCTGCTTTGAATAAATTACTTCTGACTTGTTTTAATTTACTCACAGGTATGAAAAACAGGACCAAGATAGTTGAGGTGGATCACTAAGGTGAAAGAGGCATACACCAGAAGTGAAGTCCTTCAAAAGTCACATAAAAAAATTATTTCGTTCTTCTTTTACCCAAAGTGACTGAAGCACTTCTAAAGTACAGTTAAAATAGCCTTCTTAAAGGCTGTAAGCAGCAACAGTAATAACAAAAAATAGTGTTCTCCCTGCATTTCCCATTGGCATTTAACACACAGATATGGATGGATGGCTTCTATTAGCATTGCAGGAGAAATCCATCTACAGTTGATAGCACCTAGTCCACTGTGCAAAGGCCTCAGTCACACATCATTGTTCACTAGCCCCTCCACTCAATAGCCAATATAGAAATGTAATATTCAGAAACCTGTATTAAGCATAGGGGTTTCACATGCAGTGCATAATACAAGGCAAAACATGTCAGCATGGTGATTCAAAAACCCAACACTTTTAAACAATGTAGTGCCAGAGCTTGCTCACCAGAAATGCTTAGCACAGAGATGTAGCTGACGTCCCATTTCTCTCCTAAGTTAAAGCAGCTGACTCAGTGCTACAAACATCTCAGGCCACCAAAGACGGAAAAGGTCGCTCTCTACCTAAGAAGAATGCCTGCCCCCCACCAAAAAAAAACCCCAACCCAAGAAGCCCTTCCTTTTTCAAATAAGGGTGTATTTTAAATTATATTTTGAAACACAGCTATTTTATACACAGCTGAAAACAGTCTGTAAGGTAACATCTTTGTGATCAGAATCACAGTCAGACATGGGAGACATCCAATTTTCTTCTTCCAGCACGAGGCATTTCAAAGTGAAGAGTGTGCTGCAACCACCAAGTTAAAAGGGGTTGAAACCCAGCCTTTTCTTATTGAGGGTGATGTTATTGAATGAATTCACAGAGATTTCACAGAACCAAGGGTAAAGACCCTAGGACTGCCTCCTCCCATCATGGTTCCTGCTCGAAACACATGAATGTTATATAAAAGACAGCTACCACCATTACTTTCTCTGATGGGTCCATTTAAGAGAGTGCCCACCCTGTCTCCTCATGTGAAGGGCCTAAATCCATTATTAATTAATTCAACAGTTATCCTAGCATATTAATAGTGTGTGGTAGAAGTACTACAGATGCATTACCGTGCTGCAACCTTCAGCTGTTCTTTAAAACCTTTTGAAAAGTACTTTTATCATAATCAAGAGTCATTAAAATGCTCTTATTAGCAGAAGACCTGCTGATGATGTTCATTCTCTGCAACTGGAAAAGCATTAGAGGCTGGACTCTCTGAATGCTACAATTTTGAACGGCGCCAGTGTTAAAACTGATCTTAAACCCTGTAAATGCTCAGTGTGAAAAGAAACCATTTTAGAGCCAAATCGGCCTGTAGCTCCTGTCAGTGCCTCGAAGTGACACAGGCTATAATGGTTCCCTCAGTTGTCTTCTGTCTGCAGAGGGAAGGCAAGGACTGAGCAAAGCAGTGCAGACTTGGGCAGGGGTAAGCCTCTGGGAGTTACTGCTGCGGTTCCTCTTCCCCATTCCCAGTCACACTCTCTATGGGTTGCCACTGAAGTCAAGCACCGGTATCAAATAATCTTCCCCACCTGCTAATTTGAATTTGCAGGCACAAATTAAATATTCCTTCCTCTACACATGGAAAGATGCTTCAAAAAAAAAAAAGAAAAGGTAAAAAAAAAAAAAGCTTATCACATATATTGACACACAAAAAATGCAACAATCAAGTCCTTTAGGAGACACTTGATTGACTTTTACCACCCATGTAAATCACACGAATACTGACTAGCAGAACTCCCCAAAAGGCAGAATATTTTCAGACCTCTCTCATTCAGATTTGTGTTTACTGACATCTACTGGCTGTTGTGACTCACATCTGCGTTTGCCAGTGGAATTAAGAGAGGTGGGGGTCAGTTTTGTGCTGCTGTAACTCCAGTGACTTTTAACAGCATCAGTCACATTAGGGGAAACTGGTTCTTCCTGTCCCTATGTATAATACAGAAAATCTAATTTACATGTACTACTTCTAAAAATTATCTTTCTAAAAGTATGATTCATTAATAAGCTACCTATTAAAATACCTCAAGTAAAAGGACACACAGTGGAATAGACTTGCCAAATTCAGCCCTCCCTAAGTACCTTTCTCCTTTGTGAAATCCAAGCAGAATCCAAGGAGAATCCTCCTTTAACCAGGCAACACAAGCTTTACAAAGAAACACTGCTTGTAGAATACAGTTAATAAAATGATCTATTGGACCACAAGAGTTAGTCAGATGATGCTTCTCTCACAGTGTATTTTGCCAACTGATACAGAAACAGATCATTCAGTATAATGAGATGATTCACTAGCACCCATTAACTATTTAGGAAAGAATACTTTCCCCCAGCTAGTACTCCACAAAAAATTTTAGGCAAGCAGAGAATAACTGATACAGCCTGAAAAACAACAGATGACACATTATTCAATGTGATAAATATCACAGGAATTTTTCCAACTGAAATCTCAATGGTTTTGTCACCTCACCTGAAAGATGGCAATTTCAGGGAAGTTTCATTGCACATCCTTCTATTCTGCCTCAGTATTGGTTAAATGTAGTCTGGGGAACACTACCGCCTCTTGACTGAAAAAATCAAACAATGCTCTCCGAAATACTGTCTGAAAGGAGAGGAAGTCAGGGTTGGATCTTCAAGTAAATCTAGCCAGTCAATATGAAAGGCAAAATTTGATTCACCTTTAAAGAATTTCAGAATTACAGATTTTCTTTGTTATAACAAATTCTGCTAGGACTTGGATTACTCTTCCAAGAGAAATATTCAGAAGTTTACCATTTTAATACTAAATTAGCCAAAGCATTCACAAGAACATTTCACAGGAATTCACAGGAAACAGCTTCTCTCTGAGATGAATTTAAGAGCCAATAGATGACCCAGTCTATGACTTTAGGATGTTTTTCTACCAAAACTGATTGTTTGCCTAAAATCAGACAATGCTTCCTGACACCATCAAAATTAGAGCAAGTAGCAAGGCTCATAACAAAGTGGCATTCTCCCATTAGCAATGAAGAAAGAATTTCTGGTTCCTGAAATTTCAGTTTTTCCTTTCTCTCTTGCACACTGAAATCTTTTAAAAAAAGTATCATAGACATTTAAAATACTTACCTCCATCACTGTTCTTACATAGGTAGCTTTTAAAATACAGAGTACTGGATAGGTGTCTGCTTTAAATGAATCATGCTTTCATGAGATTCATTCATCCGTGGAAGAATTTTAGATGCCTGGATTATTTAGGTCAAATTTCCTAAATTTTAGAGAGGAAGGGCTAGAAGGAGCTATTGATCTCTTGTGGATGAACAGATGAAAAAGAATACTCATTGCTGAAGAGCGATGCAAAAGAAATAGGCATCAAACTGAAGGCAAAACACAAGATTTCAGGCAAAACGTCTCACAGGAACCCAGAAGAGATGAAGAATATCTGAATAGACAGAATTGGACAGTTCACTATCAAAAGCAGCTCAACTTAGGTTCATGTATTCATAGTCTAGAGATGAATCAGAAAAATTCAAATTAATATTCCAATAAACTAATAAGTGTATATATATATATATAGGCTTATCTATATTCTGTACCAGATGCTGAGAAGGGGTTTCCAAAATTCTGTTATCACTCTTCTCTGAATATATACAAAAAAAGTTTTACAGTGTCAGACAATACTGAATGCCAGAAAATTCTCATGGTGTTGCATCACCACATAATACTCCTTTTGTTCCGTTCTGTTAGGTGCTACCCAAGATGGTAAGGGCAAATTAGGAAGCTTAGTAA
Organism: Pandion haliaetus; assembly: GCA_013401275.1. NCBI lineage: Eukaryota > Metazoa > Chordata > Aves > Accipitriformes > Pandionidae > Pandion > Pandion haliaetus. Next base: position 24,962 of record VYZV01034876.1, on the reverse strand, counting down.
TATCACTGATAAATGCTCCCTTTAAATATGGAAATGCATTCTACAGCTCCCAAAATAAATTCTCAGATGAACACGCATCATCCTGTGAAGTTTAATTAACTAGTGTTTGTGTTGATTTTTTTTAAACAGCAGCCTTTTTGGAACAGTCTACAGAAGCTTCTTTAGCTGGCCACTGAAATGTTCAAGGTCTAACCTTCCCCCTGAGGAAGAGACACACTGGTTTCTGAAAACTTCACTGGTCAAATCCTTTAGCATGAAAAGATGAACAAATTATAAACAAATTATATACTTATTTATAGAATAAAATATCATTGCCACATAACCCTGCTAATAGAACTGCATGAGGCCTAATCCACTAATTTAACTGGAGTATCAAGCAACTTGTATTTTGGCCTGATTTTTGTTTATAAGTAACTTGAATTCTGTCATCTAATCCGTTAGCCATGTTGCTAAAACAAAATTTTTGTCCAGTATATAATTAAAGTTTTATCTTTAAGGACAAAATGCTGCGATAAAAAGTCCATTGTTAGAAGGACAAACATTAATTAC
>VYZV01034876.1:6599-24399 GCA_013401275.1 Pandion haliaetus | reverse complement strand
GTTGGAGAGAGACAGACACCACTGGCTTGATTGCAGTCATTCTTGGGGAAGTTCTTATGTGAGAGAAGCACAAAACAGAACCATAAAGCATGGCACCTAGCCTACAAGCAGCAAAGCATTCGTACTTTAACATGTGAGAAGCATAATTTTAGCACTGTGAAAAATGCATGATTATAAACATGATAAAGAAGATGACTATGAAGAAACCCTACTCATAATACTATTTTTCTCTTCTCCTATTTTCTACAAACTGTCCTGAAGCTTTCCTCAAAAACAAGATGATAGAGCAGAGAGGCTGCATACCTTGAAGATCAACAACACCCTGAAGATCTGTTAACTAAGAAGCAAAAGCATTCTAAACTCAAAGGCCATTGCTAGCAACCCAGCGCTCTAAATCCCTATCTAAAGAACATCAATGCTATCTTACAACCCAGTCAACACAGCTCCTGAGTTTCAACCAGAAATTAGGAAATAGCTATGGCAGATCAGGAAGTATACAGGTAATACAGTGTTTAAAGAAATGCAAGCTAAGACCAAACATCACAAGGTAAAATTAAAATGTAGTGCTGTAGATGGATATATATGCTAATCCTAAATAAACTTAGTGGGATACCAGAAGTAGTCTAACAACATTAACATGGCACACTACATTGGTTAAAATGCCTGAGAGGAGGGTTATTGTGAGTGCTTAATATAGCCTCTTTTCTAAAGGGTTACTGCAGAAACAACTAGTTTCAAGACCCAGACTGTCTTTGCATGACTGTATAGACCACATTTCATTTTTTGTAAACAGATGAAGCATATTTTTTAAGCAGGAGCAGTTATTACAGGGGCAATATATATTTTAGGACTTCCATGTCACTGTAAATAAAGGTAGCAAAATTAACGCTTTTTAAACAGTGGCTATTTTAGCCTTCTTCAAAGATGGAGATACACAGATCACATGAGATAATATTGAGAAGAAAAGGGAATGATGTCCCTTTGGGGGGACATGATGCTATAGAAACAGGATACTCAGTTTCCCACCAGTGCAAGGATCTTTGCCCATGTGTGAATCTGAACAGCTCAAGCTCCTGTAAAACCAAAAATCCAAGTAGTAACAGCCTATTACAGATTTCTTAGGGTAGGCTGCCTTCTGGAATTGCTAGGCTGATTACATGTAAAGTTACAGATTATTTTGCTTCCTCACCACTTACACCAACATCTCTATTCTTGACTGTTGTTATTTATTAATAAACATAACCTTGCTCTAGAGCCTTTTATTGGTAAAACTCAAAAGCACTTTTCAATATTGGCATTTGGTTAACTCTTTATTCTTAGAGACAATGAAGCACAGGATGAAGTGATTTCTTTGGTTTCTCTAGCAAGATACACAAGGGGGAAAGAAAGAAAGAGGGGTGATTAAGGGAGCACAGTTTTAAAGATATTATCCGTGTAGCAAGATCTTTTAACTTCAGTGACCAAATCATACTCTTTTCATTCATCCCTAACAGAAATCTTCTTAGACCTCCTGAAGGAATAATGAATGCCCTGTCAAATTTCTACCTAAAACCATGCAGTGCCTTTTAGAAGAGGCCTGCTTTACTTGGACAATAGTCGGAATGACAATGTCTAATCTTTCAGCAGTAAACATATTAGATCCACAATTGAGCAATAATACTCTAAGAAGAATTTGTTACCATGGTTTGTTTTTAGCAAGCCATGCAGAACTGTATTGGAAACCTACCGTATTTCATCACCTGAAGGAGTTACAGAATGAACTCTAGCATGTGTCTTATACTTAGAACCCAATGATATTTCAAAAGATGCCGCTTGCCCATGTTTATTGTTTCTCAATGATCACAGATGAGGAATATCATAGTCAGAGAGACAGCTTCCACTGCTAATCCTGTAAATAAAGTCTGGAGTTTGAAAAGCAAGATGTGTTCCTCGTGATCATTTATCAGCAAGATTTTGACATTCACAACTTCATTAATAACTTTGCCAGTGACACAAGACAGACCAATGTTCTTGTGTGCAAGACATCATCACTATCAGCATCACTGAAAGGGTAAAAGGTTTCCAAAAGAATGACTCTTCTTATTAAAAGGAAGGATCTGCAATTTAATTCTAAATACACACACAGAGCAGACTGATGAAGAAAAGATCATTTAAAAAAGCACAAAAAAGCCACCATCACCAGCCAGAGCCCCGTTTAAACAATAGACACATTATGTAATCTTGTTCCTATTGCAAATAGTACCTTCAAACTCCCACTAGAGCTTTTCTGTGACATTATTAAAGACCATTCCCACCCCAAGGAGTTTACAATCTAACGTAGACCAGGGAATCCCATGAAAAAATCTATTGTTTTAACTAAAAATAACAAAATATATGTTTCTCATCTCTGGTTTAGATGTATAATGAAATAACAATCTGACAGCCAAATTAGAACAGAATTTTCTTCAGAATATTTGAAGATGGAAAAACTAAAAAGATTTTTTTTAGTGCAAGGGAACTACAGTACACTATAGAAAAACATTTACATTTATTCTTTGATACTGACTGATTGCCATTAGAACAGGTGACTAAAAACCCAAAAAAGCATATAATCTATAGGCAAGAAGCTAACAAAAATTTGTGTATGTCTTCGGGTACACATGAGACTGCTAAAAATATAACAACAGTATGATCGTTAGAAAACATACTTACAATTTTTGAAAGGGTGGTAACACATTAGATTGCCTTCACAAAAGAGAATCGCACATGGATTTGTAAAACTACAGTGTGCTTTCTGTCGAATAGATGTTAAACCCTTTTTGAAAGTACTTATCTAGTCTGAAGGCTATTAAAATCTCTTTTTTTTCCAGGTTCAGATATCAAGTTGGATCATTGAATTTATTTCCAAACACAACATTGAAAATACAATGCAGTGACATGGCTAATATCTGAATTTAGTACAAATACATTCTGAGATTAGATTACCGCTATTTTCAACTGCAAAAAAGCAAGGAGACACTGTTCTTGGATGTGCAATTGCTACTCCCAATGAACTCCAAAGGCATTAAAAAAATGAATCAGTGGGTGCTATGTGAGTAAAGAAACAAAGCGTACCTATGTGGAGCCTCTCTGCCTCCCAAATTGCTCATGAAATGCAAGACCATTTGGAGCTAACTTTTCAGAGAGAACTAGGTGAAGCTACAAAGAGAGGAGACTTCAGCAGAAGGAAAATCCATGATGGACACCAAACATCAATATAAATTCTCCTGAAAAAATGGCCATTTCTCCCGTGCCTGATGGAAGCTGAACTTCTCTACAAACTTTCCCTCTTCCGTACCTGCAGAGGTCTTCTAAATGTCTTAACCGGGGTAACTGGAGGTAAGCGCTTACTCTGCAGCATGTCACTCTTCATTGAAAGAGACTGTGGAGCTGCTCCAGAGTGAACTCAGTGACTGAACTAAATATTCAGGATCAACTGAGAGTAACATATTTCCGTGTGAAACACAGCCAGAGCAAACCTGCCAAGTCACGCAATCCGCGTTCAGCAAGAGGCTCGCTTCTACTTCTTCAGTCTCCTGTTTCCCACTACCATGCCAGCCATCGAGGGGAGCGTCTGCCTTAGTCTGGCATGGTGAATATGACTCCCTGACTTGAGCCTACTACATAGTACTAATACCTAATTCTGTCCTGGTTCATGGAAGGACCCTATATGCCAGACACAACTCTTCAGTGAATTTTATGCTCCATAACCCATGTTTTCCAAAGCTGCATGCACCTGGCAGATGGGTCCTGCCATGCTCCAGGGGAGAGGTGTGATGATGTGCTGAAGTGCAGCGGAGTGCAAACTGGCAGGGCTCTGTGTTTGAAGAAACCCCAGAAGAATCCACATTTTCCTCTGCTACAGCCTACCATTATGACCCCTCTCCATCAAGTGGCCTCGCACATATGAACCATGCACAAGCACAGCCAGGTGCACATTTCTGCATACATGAGGTTTTGCATGTTGAACAAGAGAGAAATGGAGATTCCTGCTGAATTTCAGAAACCCATTTAAAAGACAAATCAAAATCATGGAGCTATAGAATGTCAGTGGGAAACCAGGACATTCTATATGGGGTCAACTTTGAAGTTTTATCAGGTTGCTAAGGGTCTCTGTGTAACCTGCCCTCATGTTTGACCACCCTTAAGGCGAAGAACCTGTTCCTTATGCCTGGCTGCTACTTGTGTCCATTGTTTCTCATTCTTTCACTGCACACCTCGGAGTACGACCTCTTCTCTCTTCTCTTCTTTCTCCCTTCATACATCATATGCTCCAGCACCCAAATATACATCAGACATATAAACCAAAATGGTTATAACTGCTGATTCTGTTTCTAATGCTGATTCTGTCAGCCTCTATGATACAACTAAATATACAGTACAATAGAAGCAAAAGTGTTTCACCAGTGCAAAGTCAACTGGGGTAACTGTACTTTTCTCATAGTATACCTATAACTGCACTATGAGCACTTGTTCTCATATTGGCACTACATTCATTCCTGGGGGATGTTTAGATTTTTGGTAAGCTCTCTGAATTATTTCTGACTGACCTGCAGCACAACTTTCCTCTCCTTCCTGAACACCCACGGAACTGCAGGAAGACAACAGAAAACTAGCAATGATGGAGTGGAATTAGCTGGTGTCCACTCCACAGGGTAGTTACTCTAACGAGCAACAAACTGTGCTACCTCAAGTTTCAGCCTATACTTCCGGATGTGCTTATTAGCTCAAATTAGGAAAAAGACACATGGCATTCAGCTTGGGGCTTTAGTATGGACATAACTTCCACATTAATAGTCCCAGACTTTGTTTTGAAGAAAAGTAAAATCACACACAAAGGAAAAGAAAGGCTCCAAGATTAAACTGAAAGACTGCGCAGATGAATCTTACTTTGCACTTTTGCTTTCTGTAAATGGTCATGGATAAGATCTGACTCTTAGAATAGATTTTCAGACTTAACTCAGAATTTCCTAGTTTGGTCAAAGCAGTTAATTTAGAAGCCCCCAGTGACTAAAATGTAATCTGCAGCTTTCATTTTACAAGCTATTACACAGACTGAATGCTATAATAATTTTTCTTTGTAATATAGGCCGCTGGCAAGTATATTTCTTTTTTTAATTGTGCAGAACTTGAGAAGTGGGATGCTAAAAGACATTTTTTTAAACATTCTTGATAAAAACTCACTAAATCAGCCCCATGTCACTTCATGCATGCTCAGTACATCTGCATGGTGAGGAGGGGCTCACAGCAGCTGTATCACAATGTACATCACAACTTAATACTACCAGAGAGGGTACATGTAGTGTCCTAGGTATTTAACCTTGGTGTGGAATGACTACTTCACTAATAAAACAGATGTGGTGAGCTGTACGTAATGGAGAGGGTGGCATGGGTAGGAAAGGGATAAGAGCTACTTTTTCTGTGCACACTCCCCAGCTCACACTCTCAAAAGAATTATGTGCTGCTGCTCCAAACAATGAACTATTAAATGCCAGAAGAGGGGCATCAGCACCACCACCAGCTAGGTGAATGTGGTTTGTTGGAAGAAATAAGCAAACTGTAACTCCAGCAGATTTTGAATTTGCATTCTCTCTTCGATCTGAATTGCAGTTCTCTCCGCAGGCTAGAGAGAGAGGAGCAGGATGTAAGACACACACCAACATAATATAATTTGTTTTATTCTAATAGGTAAGCTGGCACTGGCAATTTTCAGATCAATTTTCTTCCCAACAGAAATTTCAGTACAGACCCGCAGTAATTCTGTTTCAGTAATAAGCATTGTGGAGAACAGCTGTTATTTAGCGAGGATTCAGACTTTTATCATGTTACACATTCCACAGTCCACTCAGCTGGGTCATGAGTGCAAGCCAGAGTGTCTGACAGAAAACCAACAGGGTGCTAAGGATTTGCCCCAAAGAAACAGTGGAGAAAACATATTCCGGAAGGGTCAAGAGAGAAGAGAAAAAAAGATAAGGAAACAATTGTATATATAAACTGAATGCTTAAATCTTTTTCCTCCTGGAAATGTAAAATGACAGTTCAGGTGAATGGCTCTCACATGACGCTGTCACCCTTCATTCTGCAACTCTAGCTGAACGATGTCTAACAGAAAGCTCTTTTCACCTCACCTTCAGGTATTAGATTTTTGGAGCATACTTAGGTTACTTCTAATAGATGAATGTTATAGGCATTCAAATCTGTAATGCAAGGAATATTCTAACTGACAAATGCTTCATGGTTTATTCCTGTATACTGCTAAGGCACTGCAGTGTATAGTAGTAACTATTGGCTTGTAAAACATCATTAGATCAATACACAATAAATCACTGTCCTTTCTTACTAGTGTAGAAATGAATGCATGATATCTGATATACTATTGTTCACGGTGCTATCTATGTACAGCCCAGTCATAATATGTATAACCACCATTAAGCATCTTCTCCAGTACAGTTTTCAGGACTGGGCTTCTATATGGCAAACTCTTTGGCAAAGGACTGTATCATAGGTACAGCGTTACACAGAATAATGTAGCTATTATTGCTTGCTTGAAGTTCTATTAATTTAAAAAGTAATTTTGTTTCCATCTTGCCTTGCACTACATTTAAAAAAAAACCTACAAATCATACCTGCTCAATGTGTGCTAGGTCAACTTCTTGTCATGCATCACGATCACGTCAGATAGACATGCTACTCAAAGCTACTCAGACAGATATTGAAAATGCCGAGCAAAACAACACAGTGCCACACAGAGATACCAAACTAAATCTAAATGATCTAAACCTGATCTCAGTCTATGCACTCCAATTGCATTAACATGACACTGTGATATCCTAACAAACTTACAGCTCGCACAGCTGTGCTTCTTCTAGTGCCTGAGCAATCCTCTACATATGCCACGTGGTAATTCATGACCTGAAGAGTTCATGGTCTGAAAAAACAAAGCCATAAATGGAAAATGGGAAGAGAAGAACAACAAAATACTAGTACTTCTCAAGTCCATGAAGCCTGCCATGAGCACATCAGCATGTGCTAGGCCATCAGGGTTAACAACAGGAATGAAATGACCAGGATAATAGCAGGCACAGGTTTTGCTAGGTGCATGCTGTTGTGCTTTTGTCAGGATTTGTGATTATTTTCTATATTGCTTGCTAGGCCAAGGATGCTGATGAAGACTGTGGTGGTAGTGAGAATACTAAAAAGTAACTTAAGCTAGTTACTACTAAGCAGTATCATCACATGGTTTTAAAAAGTTGCCTCTGTGCCCTAGGTACGTCTATTCTGCAAACATACTGCAGCTATTCACTTCCATACTACTCAGATTCTTCAGTAAAAATACTACTTTTTTAACACCTCTTTAGTACAGTGAAAAGCAGAAGTTGCAGGCAGGTGCACAGACAATCCTCCAAAAGGTCAGACGAGTCACAGCCAGCATCTTAGGGAGGAGCATAGTTAGACTCAATAGCAGGAATGCAAATGTATTAGTTACCTGATGTAAGTTAAGCAGTAGCTCAGCAAGTTTTAAGCTATCTCAATAGTGTCTAAATGCTGCAATTAAAGTTTCTAAAGCAGTAACAAACAGTCAAGTCCCTCTGTTGATCTAGCCTTGGTATTAGCTATGATTAAAGGTAGTACGTTGTAGAAAATACTTATGTGGATGCTAGGATCCACTCTCTAACATCAGAAAGATGTTTTGTTTTGTTTGCTTCTGCAGAAGTACCTCTGTGTGTTTTGTGGCTATTCTGGTACTAAGATTACTCCCTCATAATAAAATTGATGGATTATCCTGAAATTTAGGACATTTGTGGTGGCTGGAGAAAAGAGCTTTGCAGAGGTCTTGTTTAGAATTTTACAGCCCTAAAAGATTCAGAACTATGAAAATCTTGTAAAAGGACCTTCTCGGAAAGGCTAGGTGTAGAGGAATGCACCTAGTGCACATGAAAGGTCTTTTTCCAGACAGTAGAGTGAGACTGAAACCCTAATTTATCACTCACATTAATATGGTAGATTAGCATGCTATGTGGCACACATCTCTCAAACCCAGAAAGTCACTGTAAATTATCAAGACAGCTATTCAGGTAAGTCAGCTAACGCACATGGACATAACTGTATGTGATAAGAGGAGGATGGCTCCCTTCTGAGCAGGATGCCAGACTGGGGAGGGGGGGGTGCAGCAGAGGCAGAAGCACGACCTTGCCAAACTGAGCAAGTCTCCCTGCTAGACTTGTTTCCCAAAACCTAGGGGAAGATGGAAGGTCACAGTACAGGATTACTCTGGCCCTGCTGGCGAGGGCTGTGGCAACTTCCTGGGCTGGGCAAGGCTCCTTGCCAGCAAAAGAACAGCAGGGAAGGGGGTTTGGGGTCAGCTCTGCTCAGTTTCACGCAGTAAGTGGAAGTGGGAAGGGATGATACACTCAGAAGAAAAAAAGCGTGTAGAAAGCTCTCAGCAATTATAATCTTCCAAATTGATATCCAGTGCCCACGAGAATTCTTTATCTTTGCTTACACAGATATTACTGCACCATGTTAGCAATACTGCAGAGATGAGGGGCTCAAAGTATAGCTCCAAATATTATAAACCTATTTACATCATCAGTCCAAGTACATAGTAATACTAGTTATGTGTCAAAGACGTACTATGATTTAGTTTTTGCCATTTTCAAGTAAAATTTTTATTGTCTTTTTTTCTGAGCTGTTACACTAAGAATAATAGGTCTTTCTTTTTGGGTTGGGTGACCTAAAACATTGGGTGAGTACAGAAAACCCAGTATAAACCTTAGATGAGTGTTTATGGGGAGGACAGTACCACTCAAAATAATTTACTGTGAATTGCACAAAACATTTTAGCCTGGATTAGCAAAAAGTTTCACCTAGCCTCAGTCTGCAGGTTTTGGCAAATGACACACTGAAAAAAAATTTTGCCTGTCCCCTACATCTCATACTACTTTGTATTCTGTAAAACCTACCTATACTTACATCCAACAAGAAAATTTGAACTCGTCTACTAGATTTACATCACAGTTGCTTATTAAAGCCCTATCTTGTAATCTGATCTGAGCTAATGACATGCTGACTCTCTCTGAACCCTCCTGCTGTGTTAGCACTACACATGAGTAGGGAGGCTTTACTCTGCATTAAGTTGCATGACCGAAACACCCAACATTTTTCCTTATAATTCAGGAGGGGGTCTCAGACTGGGACAACCACTGCTGACTCCCTGTAACCTTGGGCAAATCACCACAACCTTGCATGGCTTATTTTAATCTTCTGTTAAACATGCTAAACACTGGAGAGCATTTTTATATCTTTGGATGAAAGTCTTAATATAGTACAAAGTATTTTTACTTAATATCAGAAAATAGCTTTCAGAGTAACATCTTATATGGAGTGGAAAATTATGATCTTATATAATCTGTTGTATACGGGCACTGACAGCTTATCCTTGAGGGTCTGGCAAAACATAACTATGAGAAGGTAATGGCTGTGAAGAGTATTTTTCCCTAGCCATGACATCCCCTAGGACACAAAGGTCTCAGCAATTAGTTTTGTTCCTCTTTGAGAAAAATACATTAAGCAGCATCAGGGAAGTCCTGTAGTCACCTGGGGCAAATGCACCCAAATTTTTTTGGGCAGAATTTTTTCTCATTCCAGGCCCTAAATGGCCATATTAGCCCCTTACCAGATAAGCACAATGGAAGAGCCAATAAATAGGCACTATTTTGTGTAAATTTCCCCACAGACACATAAATTCTGGTTGTATTTTGACCACAACCCAAGCAAGAGCTCGCTGAAGCTCAAACTTAGCCAGTACTTCAGTGCAAGTCTACTCCCATTCACATGCCCAAGGCAAACTCCTGGATGTTGGTGGGGTGGAAGCTTCGCTCCCTTCCATCTGGATAGGAGGTGCACGCTGAGCCCGGCCCACACACCTCTGGATATCATGATATCATGTGGCTGTGCAGGAACCATGCTGGAAGGGCTCTTACATGATATGCCACAAAAGCAGAAGGAATTTCTAGCACCTGAGCTTTATATGCTCATTTAAAACTTTGTATGTTTGCAGAGCACCAACCTACCACGTACCTCCTTCATTCAACACATATTTGGGGCCAAGAAATACTCCATACCCTAGACCACCAGCTAGACATAATGAACAGGGTCCTACGCCAGACTTCATCAGCACGGAGTGTGTTGAAGGAAGTTCAGGCTGGAAACCCCAAGTGAGCACACATTTACGGAAATGCTTCACCCTACTATTGGGAGAAAAACAGAGCAACTCAAAGGTGGGTACCAAGCAAATATTTGCAGGTTGGGGGCTTTAATGAGTTGTTTGCAGCCTTCCAAGTCTTCTCTTCAGAAAATGTCTCTAAAGAGAAGACGGTTTATAACACAAGATAGCAGAATATTCTCTGGGAATCTGAAGTACAAAAAGCAGACCTGAAGACAACAAAAGCTTAAAGAATGTACAAGGAAGTGCAAACCCTTCTAAACTAATCACACTGCAAACACTTTCAAGTTGAGGCTGTGCTCCTCTAGTGTATTTCTAGGTACACTGAGGTGTCTTGGTGAAAAAAAAATGCACATAAAATACAAATAACCTTTCTGAAAGCTTTTTTTCTCTAATTTTATAATCAGAAATTGGGCTAGAAGAATGGAAAGCCAGTCAGAGATGTGTTAATTTAGAAAATGGCAAGAGAATCTTCAAAAGACCATTCTGGTTTTACCTGTTTTTTAGTGGTAGCATTTTGGTAGAATTTTGGTTATTCACTTTTCAGCACCGGCTGGCCAAGACAATAAACTGTGTGGGTCACACATGGGAGAGCTGATAAATGAACAGCTAGAAGGATTTAAATGTAATGTCAGCTTCTCCATTAAAGAAATATTCAAAGTATGGGAACACAGAAATACTGAAGGTTGAATCACAAGTATAGTGACACAGCTGGTGTTCCACAAATAAATAACCTAAGGAAATTTGTATCTACTCAAATGGAGAAAAGATAGTAAATAAATATTATTACCTGTAAATAAATCTCTTGAAAATGCTGTTGTAAAACAAACAAACCTTTCCAACCCAGTAAATGCAGACGTTTATTTGCATGCTGTTGAAGCCAAAAATCTTGAATAATTTTGGCCATTAGAGTGTACTTACTCTGCATCTATTTGTCCTTTCCTTTAAATAGAAAGCTAATACTCCATTCTCCCTTGAAGGCTTATTAGAAAATAAAATGCCAAAGGATAAAACAAACACAAATTAAATGGTGGTAGGGATCCCAAGAGAAGAGTAATTCAGTTTACATTTTGGGGGGTTTTAATTGCTGGTAAATTACACTTCTGAAATCATGTTCAGATGATGAAATGGTTTCTGCTCTGCTTTGTTAACCATTTTCACATTTTTCAGGCATGAAGCCAACTGACTGCAATGACATACAGAACTATAGAACTCATAGGATCTGCACTGACCATACATTCATTGGCATAAAAGAAGAGTTCAAAGGATGCAGTATATTTTTTAAGAGAAAAAAACTTGCTTCTAATATTTTTCTAGCTTACCTGAATGCCCCCTGTTCATTATCTATTGTTACACATCAGTTTCCAAGCAAAAAAGAACATTCATGGTAAACTGATCACAAGCAAAAAGAAGCATACAAACTAAATCAAAATCTGACCATACCTGACTGCATTACCTCTGACTGAAAAAAAAAGAAAATTTTTAATCTTTTGAAAATTATTATTGCTTGTGTAGCTCCACCCCCCCAAATGAAAATACTACAAAGTATGTAGTTAGCAAATGGCAATTTTCCAGGACACGGCCCTGTCTTCTCACTTAACTTCACTCATAATTGATACCTTACATTTTAGAACAGGACTTCACTGCTGTTAAGGTCAGATTTCAAGTACAAAATATCAACAGTGGAGCATAGGTATTTTATTCAAAAACAAACAAACCACAACACGTAATGGCTACAAGAGTTGGAAGTGAGAAAGGTGAAGCTATTTCAATGTTTAGTAGCTCATGTGATAAGCAATCAATAATAATAATATTTGTGGTGAAAGGGAAACAAATGCTTTGTTATACAAAAGAGGGGATTATTCTTGAAACATCTGTGCATCTGTCTGTGTATTGCAGTACTTTAGTTACAGGCTAGGATGTGTTGAATATTAATAGAGGGCAAGAAAAACAAATCTTTCACCACGCTTAAAGTTCTTGGCTCTTGAGTGCCTAACTCTAATCCTTAGAGAGAGAAATGTTATAAATTAGGACTGTTCATAAAAGATCCATCCCCTGACTCTTAAAAGCAAGATCCACACCAAGGTGGCTCTTACAACAAGGTTTTGTCTTCAGTATTTTTCTTGATTATTGTTATACAGAATCAAACTATTGTTAGATAGCAGGGCTCAATCATGTGAGTACTTACAAATATCATGAGTCATCCCACTAATGGCAGTGAAGTTAAATAAATGAAAGTCACAGGTTCTATGCTGAAAATGGAGATGGTGACAAGGTAAAAATCTGTTGCCCATGGGATCTGTCAAAGCTCTGCTCCCACAGCTTCCCAGAGATCAGGGGACAGAAGCGAGGAGCAAGTGTTTCTGAGTTTACCTATCTTCTCTCTTGGCATAGTCATTTAGCTCCTAAGGCCTCGCTAATTTTGGTTGGTTTATACACGATCATTCAATCAGTTTATACACCTTCTTCTGCCAATCCCAGCCATTAAAAACAAGCAATGCAAACCTCTCCCTGTCACAAGAACAGGTTGGGATTTTTTTAAATTGTTTTATCTAAATTAAAGGAATCAGGAAAAAAAGATGAGCATTGCAGTGCATTAAATTCATTGCCCTTTAACCATATAAGGATTCTTTTTATGCCAAAGCAGTATTTGCTGTTTCACTGGCATTATGAAGGGATGGCAATGTTTATGCTAATTTACAATGCACAGAAGGAAAGGTCTTTTGATCAGAGCTTTTTATTTTCATCACTTTGATTGACTGTCAACTATACTAATTATCATAGAACCATTGATCATCCTTTGCTGCTAACTAGCAAATGTTGACGTGTTTTCTGTGGCATTATTTAGCATGCAAATTTAAGAAGAAACACTGCTAGACCTAATAGGCAAAATTTTCATGTCCACTTCATTTAAGGGACAGTCAATAGCTATTTAAGAATAAAATAAAGTCCATCTGGGCAAAGTCCCTGGAAACAACGTGTAGACTAAAGAAATGGAGCTGTAGATAGTATAGAAATGCTTCCTATTTATTTGTACTCATATTCTCTCTACACCTTTCTTGCTGAAATCCATTGCCTGCCCAAATCCAGCTCCTGAAGTAAAAAACTCAAGAATTTGATTTTCAAAAAAAATTATTAATGGCATTTCATAACTAAGAATAAACTCCAAGTGCAGCATAACTTCTTCAAACAGCATCTGTTGATATTTTTCCAAAGTCCACTTTGCTTTAAAAAATATTAATTTTATCAAAAAAGTAAGTTTTTATCCTTTATGAGTCAATCCTATATCTCAGACAAAAGAAAAAAGAATTACAATACACCTCAGAGAAGTAACTAGAAACAATACTTGCCCACAGTTTAAATGGGTACACTGTAGGCTGCAGAGTTGCATTTATCATACTAGTGATAAATTTATAATATCTTTTAATCAGTGCATAAAAAGTTTGTGCAATGGCACAGAATCAACACAGCAAAGCCTTATTTACTGCCTTGGCAGCTTCTTTATTAAGATCAATACCAAAAAATTGTTTAAACTGACCAGTTAATTATTTAAAATCCACTTCAGATTCCCAAGGTTACTACTATTTCAGCATAAAACCCCTAAACTTGTGAAATGCAAGAGGTGTTGTGAGCAGAATATGAAGAGGAGATGAGGAAACCTGATGTGTACCGCTCCTGCACTGCCAACCCCGTGAGAGGTTTTACAAGCTCGTTTCCACTGCCTGCATTACAAGTACTCTTTCTGATACCCAGTGAATTAATAATTAGGATTCAGAAAGCCGTAACTTCTGGAGTCATAGCAAAGAAGATGTAAAAAAATCATGAAGTCAGGACGGAAGTGTTTAACCCTGTGTTTGTACAGGCAAACCACAGAACCAGGCACAAAAAGGAGAAAGAGGCACAGTTATCCCACTCAGGACCAACACAAGTCAAACTTGTAAATGTGTCATTGAACAACAGTCATTTTCTATTAAAATGTCCTCTAACAACCATGAAAATCCTGCCTCAGCAGTTAACTAATCACCATTGCAGCACCGTATTAACTAAGCTCTGCATAACTAAGATCAGGACCTCACAAATTCCTCTGAACATGGGGTACCCATGATGCTTCTGCAGTAGTGTCACAGAAGAACCTGAGGAGCGTCTGCATGGAGGTTCACTGTAATTCATTAAAAAAATCAACACTGCTGACAATATAGTACAAAAGTTTTTTAAAAAATGTAACGCCACAAAAATACGGTTTTTTTCTCCATCTCTTTCTGCTGTCCCAGATATGTAAACTGGCAGCACATTAACTACAGAAGGTTATATTGCAACCTTTATGACCAGGAGCATTAGGTTTTTTGTACTTTTCATAATGTAACTATTCCATAACTGGACAATGGAATATTCTGGAGATGGACCTAGAGGCCTGCAGACAGTATCTCCCTCCTGCCAAAGTCTTCCTTGCATTGGGTGGACCAGTAGCATAAACCAGCCCAAAAGCTACCCCAACTAGAAAGTTCATTTGAATTATACAAATCCTGAAATAACACAAAACAATCACAAGAGCTCTTCTCTCTCAGCCCTTTACATTATTGAGTAACAGCAGGAGACGGGTCATGGCTGAGACAGCTCTGCATTGCAAAAGAAGTAGTGGGAGACATGAGAATTTTTCTAACTTACCTTTGGGACAATACAGTCACTGTTCAACACCCACAAAGTGGATGCAATCATCTTCGCTGCATGGCAATGAAATATGGCACATGCAGTTCAGATACAGACCTTTGGCCTTATACTTGTCAGCTTTCATGATAAGAGGGAAATACCTCGTAAAATTCACCTTTATTGATACCAGTTGTGTTGAGCTGACAGTTTGTTATCACATTGGGTAAGAAGTATTGCTGAACAAAAAATTTATAATCTAAAGATCAGTAACAATAAAACACAAGAGCCCTGATCAATCACATCAACAAAAATGCACTGCAGTGGGGTATTTAAAAATTATAATAAGGTTTAGGATTTCAGCTAATCACAGCACTTCTAGTGAGTGCCATCAGTGCTGAATCTCAAAGAATTGTAATCTCAAGAAAGGACTGAAAGATGCTGGGGATGTGCAATAATTACACAGGAAAGGTCTTTGTTTTCTAAATAATAAAATTTAATTTCTTCTGAGTTTCACAGGAGAGCCTGAGACATCCTGTAGTCACCAAATCTTCTCAGAATTTTTAGTAATTTTGAAATTTTTGTTACATGACAGATAGTCCCCTTGCAACCTCTGCATACTTCTTGAGGGAGGGTCATGTGCATGCTGAATGAAGAAAGGAGAAAAAGCATAGCAAGAAGAGGTAAAACAATCTGAATACAGGGCCCAGGTGTTCTAGTTTCTCCTGTCCAAGACAAAAGTATTAGTTTGAACCCATACTCATGTGTAAGAGAGACAAGTGGTACGAGTTCACTCTGTAGACAATCCCTAAACTACACAAGGTCTTTATTTAAAAAAAAATCCCTCATAGGTCTAAAAAAGACATTTTCTCTTTATGGAAATACACCTGAATTATTGGTCTAATGGGGGACAAAAGCTTCTTCGGGGAGGAATGCTTCTCTGATGCACCCTACAGCCTATGCTTCCACTCAGACTTGCAAAAGTTTGGGAGCCACCATTGTGTTCCTCTTTGGTTAGCAGCCTCAGCTGTCCTTACCCTTCTCTGCCAACCAGAAAGAAGATAGATGCTAATTTTCAGTTGCATATTGTAATCTGCTTTTAACAATATTCATGGAAAGAATTCATATTACCAGCATGTTTTATCAAATTATATTCTTCCCTCACAGAAAAGCATTTTTTCTTATTATCTTTGAAAACAGCATTGAAGACGATTCTTTCTGATTACTGTCAACACTGAAATGTCTCATGTGGTTCAATAACTACACTAGCTTTGAAATCTGGATTTTTTTTTTTAAATTCCTCCTACTCCCTTCAAATCATTTTCTTTAAAAACATTAGAGATTTCTTTAAAGGCAAGGGGAAAAATAATGTAGAATTTTATTCTCCTCCTTATATTTTAGAATCCCCTCATTTTCTTAGGCCAAAAGCCCCACAAAATCATGAAATTAACCTGAGACTTCTATCACTTTTATGCCATATTTAATATGAAAAGGGCTATTTCTTTCTTTTTAATGGATGAAAGTCTTTAAAATACCCTACTGACACTAGGCAGGTATAACAAAGTTTGTTATGCCTTAACTTCGAGGCCTTTGAACTAAAAGATTAAAAAAAGGACTTTAAAATTAGTTGTAGAGATCAACAAATGTAGCAGACTCTGAATAGCAATATATATGCTACTTTCTAGAAATCAAATTCTATCCTTTTGTAGTTACAAGAGTTGTCTTGATACTGCATGCAAGTCTGAATGTAAAAGTTACAGAAAAATAGCTTAAAATTTCTTGTAGCTGTGAAACTGTATTTGCCAGTGGTCTGTATTTATTAAGTTAAATCTTCAAACCCCAACATGGTTCAGGCAAGGAAGCTGAGGGACAGAGGATGAGATGAAGCACAAGGGCAAGAAAAAGTCAAAACGTAGATTAAACTTGGAAAAATGCCACATTCTTAATCGATGTTTTATTCAGCCACTTTATTCAGAATTCTAAATGATCATTTTGATATAATTAATTACATGAATTAAGACTCATGTTACTATAATAGCACAGAGGTGCCTTAAATGAGGAACAGCACCCTACAGGGCCTCGAGGTGCCCTAAATGAGGGGCAACACCTTATAGTGCCTCTCTCTGTGTACAGAAATATCAAAAGTCAGCTCCTGGGCCACCCAGTTTATCATCTAATCTGTTAATTGAAGCACAGGAAAGAGGATATTGTCCCTACATTAGTATTAAGAGCAGAGGGGATCGCTGGAGGTTTTATAGGAGCAGATACGGGAATTTATCCCAATCTGTATTTTTCTATACCAGTCAATTCTTTAACCACACAATCACTTCTAGTCTTGTTTACACTGCAGAGCCAGCCTGGCTACAGCAGGCAAACTGGAGCTCAGCTTAGTATAACTGTACTGGGTCTGGCTGGGATGGAGTTAACCTTCCCCACAGCAGCCCTCATAGTGCTGTGCTTTGTATTTGAAGCTAGAACGGTGTCAATAACACACCAGTGTTTTGGCTACTGCTGAGCAGTGCTTGCACAGCATCAAGGCTGGCTCTCCGACCACCGCCCCCCTCAAAGGCCTGTAGGCTGGGGGTAAGCAAGAGGGTGAGAGGGGACACAGCCAGGACAGCTGACCCCAACTGACCAAGGCGTCCATACCATATGACGCTGTGCTCAGCAATAAGAGCTAAGAGAAAGGAGGAGGAGGGGTATTCGTTATTAAAGTGTTTGTCTTCTGAAGCAACCACTACGCGTACTGAGACCCTACTTCCCAGGAATTGGCTGGACATCACCTGCTGATAAAGTTGAGCATAAATCTTTTTGCTTTGCTTTGCTGCTATGCATGGCCTTTGCTTTTCTTCATGTCGTGGTTTAACCCCGGCCAACAACTAAGCACCACGCAGCCGCTCACCCACTCCCCCC
>VYZV01034875.1:1764-12857 GCA_013401275.1 Pandion haliaetus | reverse complement strand
AATTCTCTGCTCTGCGGGGGGGGGGGGGGCAGCCACCCTCTAGTTTTATTCGATAGCTCTTAATCTTTTATTGGAAGGCATGGTGACAATTTTTTGTTTTATTTTTTAAACTCTCCTGTGAGTCAGGTTCTTCCATCTAATCCCCATTCCTCCCAGTCATCTCTGTTGATTC
This sequence comes from Pandion haliaetus, assembly GCA_013401275.1. Classification (NCBI taxonomy): domain Eukaryota; kingdom Metazoa; phylum Chordata; class Aves; order Accipitriformes; family Pandionidae; genus Pandion; species Pandion haliaetus. Next base: position 12,685 of record VYZV01034875.1, on the reverse strand, counting down.
CTAAGGCCTGGTCAGGGTGAGCTAAAAAGCAGCCTGAAGGAGACAAACACAAGTACAGCAGTGATGAGGAGGTACTCATTGCTGGAGTTGTAGGTGTACACAAACCTTTACAATGCCAGAAGAGTTAAAGGGATAGGAAGCAAGCTGCAACACCTCTCTGCTCCTGCTGGTCATTGAGGATGGATGATACGAAAACAGATGCTGTGCCTTTTGGAGGAACAGTTTCCCATCCCACACTCATTCTGTGCTGTGGGATGATTGTATTTGCCAGCTGCTTTTTTATATAATAACAGTCAATTTAACTTTTAAAGATAATATTGTATTATTAAAATGCCTAGCTCTTATCCCCCTTTTCTCTTTACTCTTCCTCATTTATTTCAGCTAACAAACTATGAAGTCAAGAACTAATCTCCAAATTCAATGCTTGCTTGTATCTCAATTAGCTGTATGCTTTCTGTGTTCTGAAAATTGGCAGTTTTAAAGAAAATCCAGTGTACTGAATCAGTATTGCCTGCAGCAAAGTACTGTATCACTTCATGTAAAAATTAACTTAAAAGCCACTGATCCCAAATGGTAAACAGCAACAATATTCTTCCTGTTGGGGATTCTAGTATGGAATGTTAATTACTACTCTAAGAACTAATAGCTGCTGATTCCATACTGATCTGAACATATGTAGCTTACTTTGCAAGCGGTAACATCAGATTCAATGAACTGAAAATCTTGTGAATGGTTTCAAGGGTCTGAGAAGAAATGTATTTCTTATGAATGTTGACATTTTCTACACTCTATGCAAAAGTTTCCCCACCTTTTCAAATAAAGAATTCCTTTATTTTTTTAAGGTATTGTAGCAGAGGAGAAAAGAACCTAGCCTAGAGTTTTTTACGTTTTCCATGTTCCTTTGGCACACAGCCATTAGTGAAGCAGAGGTGACGGTGACTGTGCTTCTGTCTCCACAATTGAAGTAGGAATTAAATATTTCCATAGTTCACAGACAGAATCTAATTTGCCCACATAAAAGAAAGGTTTTATAACAGACCTAGCTAAATTAGGGCCAGGAAATACAAAGGTTGGACAAGTTTCTTAATTTTTAATTAAATTTTCCATTACATAATAGTGTAAAGTGCCAAAACCAATTGTTTCTCAAACTGACTGAATTACTTCTAAACTTCCTGGTTATTTGGTCATGAACCTGTCTCCACAATTCATTATCTGGATATATTGTTTTCTCTGATGTATCTGACTATAATTTCTTGGTACTAGGGACTTTTTTCAATATACTTCTCTGACCTTATAAATCAGCAAATTTAAACGTGACACCTATATGGTGAGATAGGAACTACCTGTTCCTCTATCAGAAAGCCTTGTGGTAGTGGTTAAGTGTCACTATGCTTGTTGAAAACACATCTCAAACATCTCTAATAAAACCTACTGTGAATAGAAAAGACCTAATACACCTGCAGATGACTAAATCTTCATCATGAAAGTACTGGTATACAAATAAAATATGTAAATCTGGAGTTCTGGTCTTCTGAGTAGTTTTTCTTTCTAAAGTTGCAGGTTCTTTTCCTTGAATAAGAATGGAAGTGGCTATATAATATAGTAATGCCAGAATAAACATTCCCATTATAGAGGACATCACTGTAAGCCCACATATGGTCCCCAATTATAGTATAGTTCCTTCTTTGCTAAATGGATTGCTCTAGTTGGCTCTGGAGAGAGTCCAAGGCTCAGTTTGTTTTAAATATTGTTGGTGCGAGCTTCTGCTTTGTTTTTAGTTTCCTCCCTCTTTCGCTCTTCTAATCCCCCATTACTTTCCTGTATCTGCCATCTGACGCCTTGAAAGCAGCTGAATGGGACACCATGCAGTCTTAACTGTAGGGCAAAGATGGGAGTCAGGCCTCATGTACTGCTCACTGTACATAACTTGATCTGTTGTGAGGTTTTTCTCATCTCTTGTCCTGAAACAGGAATGTAGTATCCAGACTGATCTTATTAAAAACACCTATCGCAAAACTCCTTGCTATTTGCCATTGTCTGTGGATATCTGATTAAATCCTTTCCTTCCTCCTATTCAGTGTCTTCAGGACTATATGCAATGCCTACATGTTTCTGAAAATTAAGCTCTAAGTAACATTCTCAAAGGTGCACACAAAGTATGTGAGTTCTATTTGGAGTTCTGTTTCATTTGGAACAGATTGCCAAAAGAGGTTGTGCAGTCTCCATCCTTGGAGTTTTTCAAGACTTGACTGGAATAAGGCCTCGAGCAACCTGGTCAGACCTCATAGCTGACCCTGCAGGAGATGGGACTACAGACTCCTGAGATCTCTCCATCTTGAGTTATTCTACTTTATTCTACTCCATCAACTCTGTCGATTCTATAAGCTTCTGAAGCCCTCTAAAACCTAAAATAAAACATGGGATATATCCCAACTAAGACATATTTGTTTATACAATTGCATCTCATTGTCTTAATTTTTCTGCTGAAATCATGTAACTGTATACTTTGTCTACCATGTCAGCTAATATCAGAGTCTGGTGTACAGCATGTGCTTCTTATCACCTACAGAGTTTCCGTAACAGTTTTTGGAGGCAGGATTCAGTTCAAGACTCCCATTTAAGTATCTAGGTGTGCTGTATATGAAGTTTCCATTACAGCCAATGGAATGAGTTAGTTGACCAAGTATTATGGGCAGGATTCAGCTGCCTCTACGCAGTCTCCTAGTGCCAGTTCAGACACACTGGAATGTGCAAGATACCTACTGAGGGACACAGATTATAAAGGACACTTGCATCCTTCTGGAAAGACAACTGGAAACCAGGTATTATACCAACTACCAAGTGAAATGATGCTTGACATCAATGTCTAGACAGCTGAATTTCATTGTAGGTCTCTGCTGAATAATGAGCCAAATTGCTTTACCTGCACCAATGGCAATACCTCCATTGACTGAAATGAGACACTTGATGTGCCTATAGACACCTATTAATTTAGATAGCTTCATCTCAGACTGAATCCCAGCATAGATAACTTCATCTCAAACTGAATTTCATCTTTATCATAATTGATGAAGTGTATCTTTGTCTGGGATGAACATGTGTAGTATTCATAGACTGATTAGTCTTTGGGGAAGGTAGACAGAAACAACTGCAGAGATGTTAATATGTTCTGTTTTTATTTTGTGATTTCTGATCTACAGGAAATTAGTTTCTTGTAATAAGTTTAGAAGGATTAAAAGGGAATTTAAAAGCTGGGGATTTGAGGGATTTTGAGAAAATATGTTTACATTGATGTACATTTGAATTCCTTTTGCTGCATTGCAAACTTCACAGGAAATTTCTGCACTTCAGCAGTGGTCTAGAGTCAATGAGGTCCACTCCTCTAGTGACAGTTTAAGCTAGTTAGAGCTGTCAAAACCCTTCCATTGCATCTCCTCTGCACTTAAAGCTATTTGTTTTGGGGAGGGGTTTTGTACAAATGAAAAATGGCCTTGAAGCACTATACATTTGAATTTGACATCCTTGGTCATTTCTTTCATTTCATCAGAGTAGATTGTCAAGTAATAAGCAGAAATTATGTAGTCATCACTTCTTTTGATAACTTCTGGGGCAGAGTGAGTAACATGTTTGTCTGACTGTTACTAGCCATGCATTCAAACACCCCATGGGCTTCTGATGCTTGGATTTCTGGGCAGGTATGTTTTACTCATATTTTCCAGACAACTGCAGTTTATCTCCTAACATGCACAGTCTGTGAAAGGCATCAATTCTCCTTCAGAACTGACCAGCTGGTGGCAAGACTCCCACATCACCTTGTCTGGAGTCTGCTTACACGTTGTTTTGGCTGATTCCTTTACCCTTTTTCTGCTCATTTAGGCATGCAATTACTTGGACATCCCAGATCTCCAGTATTCCAGCAATTATTTTATTTATAAAGCAACTGAAATGAATGGTCATTTCTTGGTTTTGATATGGCAGCACAGATTCTATTCTTATTAAATCCCTCCTTGGCCTTCTGCTTCTTTTTCTTGTTTCTGGGCTTCATCTACTACTGAAAATTGGTGTATTAGCATACTCTTTTACCAATTCAGCTCTTAAGCTATTTCTCATATATTTTATGATGTTATATTAGTATACAAGCACTCACAGAATGGAAGACAAAGGCAAAAGGGACAGCTGGGTAGCACTAAAATTATGTTTGCACCACATATTTCCCTCCTAATAAGCTTGCTGTCCAGAATAACATTTTAAGTTTGGGCCCTCTGCTTTCAACCAGAAAAGGCAAGTCCAAAGCCACACTGGATTTTTTTACAGCACTGTAATTTCATAGAGCTGTGTTGACAGTGGTACTGTTGTGCTGCCTACCTCTATATGTGCATTTAGTTCTTTAAATAGGTGTCCCGATCCAATGTCGGGGAAGGTTTTGATATGATCCCAAGAGCGAGATTAAGACACAAACAAGGTCAAATGCCGTATACCTAAAAGTGTTTATTATCAAAAGTCTCAAAAGTAGAAAATAGTAGCGATAGGATAGAATGGAAGAAAAAGGCAGAAATCAAGGAAGCAGTCAGGAAAGACTTGCAAGGATAGTCACCACCATGGATCCAGCGGCATCTTGTTGGTCCTCAGTCTTCAATTCTTTGGTGATGGAAGTGCCCCCACGGCTTGTCTCCACAGTTTTTATAGGGCATAGTCCGATACATGCACATAAGTACTGTTCATGCACTGCAGGTTTTGTCTATCACGCGACCTTCGCGTGATCAACACCAGAAAAACAGTAGTTATCTCAAAGACTCCAGGCAATGGTAGTCTCCCCATTCTTGCAGGCTTTGCTGGCTCCAGCCCGGTCTCCTCCCTGGATGCCTCAATGGCCTTATCAGCCAGAGGAGTATTCTGCTTAACAAGCCATCCCAGAGACAAATGGAAACAGTTCACAGTTCAGTCTCTCACAACAAACAAACTTTGAGACAAATGGCTCCAGATGCCAGTTCAGGTCTCCTCTCCTGGATGCCTCAGTGGCCTTATCAGCCAGAGGTGTATCCTGCTTAACAATCTTTGAGACAAATGGCTCCAGAGGCCAATTCAGTCTCTCACAGTGGGCTAGTGCACAGACCCAAGCACCCAGGCACTGTATTCCTCACCATTAATTTCTTAGCAATGGCCCTGGCATGGCTGGGCATAATAGCAATGTCCCAGGCCCAGCTCAGGAATTAGCACATGCTGTAGATCAATCTCAATGTAGTTCAGATGTGGTTTTGTGAGGATGAGAACTGAACTGTATGTGTGTCAGCTGGCCTTCAGGTTATGCTATGTCAGTCAATCCATGCTATTTACTCTGACAGGCAAGACCTCTGGGTTTGCCAAAACCCCTTCACTAGGAACTTTGACTATCATATTGCTAATGATAATAATGTCCTAGCACAGCCTCAATGTGTTGGGGTCTGGTGGGAGGCTTAGGCCTAGACAACCAGAAAACATTTATTAGTTTGGAAGAGAGGAGTAAGAACTGGGTTTGGGAATGACATTTTGTAACGACTGCTCTTCAAATTATTGTTAATTGTCCCCTTTTATTGTCATCAGGTCTTCTTAGCAATCGTTAAAGTGTTCATTCTAACTCTCCTTTTCACAGGCACAGTAGGGTTATTTTCAGTTGCCTACCAACAGTCAGTCATGAAAAACTCTGCAAAAGCATTTGGTTGGCGTGGGGGAGGAGCAATTTCTTGTTTTTAACATACAACCTGAGCAGTTATTTTTTGGACATGTGCGTGGTGGGAGATAAGTGGGAGGTTCTCAAGCTGAGAAGTCCTTTTTTTCAAAGACTAATGCAAATGACAGGGATAGGAGGAAATTAAAAACAAACAACACCCCAAAACCAAGGGTGTTTGAAACAGGCTAGAATTAACCCCCTGCAGGGCTCGCACTAGCAGTGCATATAGCTCCAAATGGGACTTATCTTGCGCTAGTAGCTCCAGAGAGACTGGTCTGCACTGGGCTCCTGGCCAAGGACCCGGCATAGGGCATGACAGCACATGCACTGAGGACTCTGACCCAGTCTGATGTGTCATGTCAGTATACTGAAGCAGCTCAGCACAGAGAAACTCAAGTGCTGCCATGGGACTACATAGCGATTTGTGCAGGCTTGCTCTGAACACTGACTACAGGACTGCTCCCAGAAGATGGATCAATGGCCGGCTTTTAAAATGAAATTAAATATCTCTGCAAGAGCTTAACGTTCCCCCACCTGTTCTGATGAACTGTCCCAATATTTAATTTTCATCCTCAGGGAACTGGCCTGGCTTCAACTTCTAGCAGTGTGCTATCTCATGCTCTTGTCTGTAGGACTGAAAAACTTCTCTATTTCCCACATTGGGTAAGTACCCATTACTTGTTATGGACAAGTGATCTCCATAGCTTCTCCCTGATTAGCTGAATAGAGTGTGCTTTTCAAGCTTTACATCACAAGGCTCCCTTTTTTTTTCTGACTCTGCCCTCTTTTAAGACTGTCCTTTGAGCCTTTTGCAAGGGTTGAAGTGGGAGTATATAGTCAGTCACTCTATGCTGGTCACATATGTGCTAAATCTGAATTAGCTATTATGTTGCTTAGAAGTGATGCTGTGTTTCACCCTTTCTACCATATCTAAATATTAGAAATACATGAGCATATGTCTTCCATATTTTTTTTTGCCATTTTCAAAGATTAATTCCTAATGTATCATGCATTAAAGTAGATGATGTTCTCAGAGCTTTCTGGCTCCTTTCTTTAAGACCATTAGGTGTAATTTGTCTGGATCACATGATGTCATGACCTGAAACTGTTTCATCCTGCCAGATCATTTTTGCTCTTCACAAAACATAAATAAATAAAAATTTCTTTTCTACAAACAAATGTGAAGTCTTTTATACTTCAGGTGTAGCACTGGGCTACAGACTTTCTTTTTCCTACCTTTTTTTTTTTTAAAGCTTCCTTCTGCCATGTTGCCAACTGGGATTTGTTTTCTTTACTGGGCCTTCTCAGCCCCTTTTGCTATCTCTAGATTAGTAAATTAAGTAGCATGGTAAAAGGAACAGGCATGGCAACTCAACTGTCTAAACTATTTAATTGTTATAACTGTACCTGGCAGCCTCAACCAGTCAATACTGCCCCAAGCACTTCTGGAGCACAGTTTGGGATTTAGTCTAGTCCAGACCTCCTCTTCAGAGGTCTGAGGCTTTTAGTAAGTGGCATGCATATGTTGGGCTTTGAATCTCAAAACTGTCTAGTGTGCTAGTTTAGAGGTATATTTCAACATGTAAATTAAAATAATTTCCCATTTTTTAATGTGGATATTAAATTCAAAGTTAGAAGTGATGACTACTTTGGTAGGAACTTAACTTTTTAAAGTTAATACAAGTATTACTGACCGGTCCAATGACATGAAAAGTTTACAGGAAATGAAAAAATGCAAGATATCAAATAAGTGTCTTTCACATGGAGATCATCAAATCCATGATCAGTTCTCTTCTATACTTCATGAAGAGAGATGAAAGACTCATTTTAATCTTAGTATATATGTAGTACGACTGTAACACAATCCCACATCCACTGTAACCTCCAGGTCCTTTTCAGCAGGCTGCTACACTTCCAGCTACTTCACAACCTGTTGTTATTATTATGGGGTTATTCTGCCCCAGGAGCAGAATTTTGCACTTCTTTTAGCTGAACTTTATGAAGTGTCTCTTGGCTCAGTCCTCAAGCTTCTCAACTTCCCTCTGGATTAAAACCCTACACTTCAACCCTCCACCCAAGCCCCTTAATTTATCATCACCTGTTAAGTTACTCACAATCATGTAGATTAAGCAGGGTTTGCAACTGATCAGTTCAGGCTGCCTGTTCCTTATTACCTTCTTGTCATTCAAGTAACTGGAAAAGGATTGCAGGAAGATGTGTCCCAAGACCTTTCCAGGGACTGAAGTGAGGCTGATCAGCCTATTGTTCCTAAGGTATTTCCTACTTCTCATGAAGGTAACCATAACATTAGACTTTTTCCAGCTGGCAGGGAGTTTCTCCAGTTGTCATCTACTTTCTGCAGATGATAGTCAACCTCCTCACAACAGTGTGCTATTTCAACATCCTTGAATGAATCTCATACAGCCCCATGGATCTCACTACTACCAGCTTCTCTAAGTAGCCCCTAATCTGTTGCTCCCCCACTGCTAGTTGCCCCTATGTATCTTGGCAAGTTTGCAGATGACTCCAAGCTGAGTGGTGCTGTTGACACACCTGAGGGAAGGGATGCCATCCAGAGGGACCTGGACAAGCTTGAGAAGTAGGACCATGTGAACCTCATGAGGTTCAACAAGGCCAAGTGCCAGGTCCCATACCTGGGTCAGGGAAACCCCCAGTATCAATATAGGCTACGGGATCAAGGAATTGAGAGCAGCCATGAGGAGAAGGACTTGGGGGTACTGATGGATGAAAAGCTGGACGTGAGCCAGCAATGTGCACTTGCAGTCCCAAAGGCCAACCGTATCATGGGCTGCATCCAAAGCAGCATGGCCAGCAAGTCAAGGGAGGGGATTCTGACACTCTAACCCACTCTGGTGAGACCCCACCTGCAGTACTGCATCCAGCTCTGGAGCCCTCAGCACAGGAAAGACATGGACCTATTGGGGCAGGACCAGAGAAGGCCACAAAAATTATCAGAGGGCTGGAGCACCTCTCCTACAAAGAAAGGCTGAGAGAGTTGGGGTTGTTCAGCTTGGAGAAGAGAAACCTCCAGGGAGACCTTATTGCGGCCTTTCAGTACTTAAAGGGGGCTTATAAGAAAGATGTGGACAGACTTTGTAGTGGGGCCTGTTGCGATAGGACAAGGGATAATGGTTTTAATCCAAAAGAGGGTAGAGTTAGACTACATATAAGGAAGAAATTTTTTACAATGAGGGTGGTGAAACCCTGGCACAGTTTGCCCAGAGAGGTGGTAGATGCCCCATCCCTGGACACATTCAAGGCCAGGTTGGACGGGGCTCTGAGCAACCTGATCTAGTTGAAGATGTTCCTCCTCATTGCAGAGGGGCGTTGGACTAGATGACCTTTAAAGGTCCCTTCCAACCCAAACTGGTCTATGATTCTATGATCTCAGACTGCTCATGAGAAGGGCTGGAAGCCAATTTTGACTGTGAAGAGTAAAACAAAAAGAGGATTGAGTACTTTAGCCTTTTCTGTATTATCCATTACTAGACCTTCTTCCCCAGCCAGAAAGGTGCCACATTTTCCCTGAATCTCCTCTTATTACTAGCACAGCTGTAGAGTCCTTTCTTCTTATCCATTATGTATTTAGCTAGCTTTATCTGCAGATGATGTTCGACCTTCTTGCTTTTGTCCCTAAACGTCTGAGTTATGCTTTTATGACCCTTCTTTGCCTATCGTTGTTTTCACTTCCTGTATGCCCTCTGGGGCTATCAAAAGCTAAAAAAGAGTCTGTACTCTTACTAAGGCAGGGTTAAAGATGAATATGTATTTGGTCATCTTAGTGAAGTATGTTGGGCCCTAAGTGACAGACTAGATGCCAGTATCTCCAATAACCTCCAAATTATGCATATTTTTTGTGCCTTGAACAGCTGTAGGTGAAGATAAAAATGCCCCCTTCCATCAAGACTGGGTTTGTGAAAACCAATTTATTTGGCTCTTCTGGAATTGGTACAGACACCCAAGAATGCAATCAGTGCAGGAGATTACATGCCCCTTCTCCAAAGAAAGCTATCAAGATGCTGGACATCCGGGGAAAAGTTCAGTAATCTGAGAGGAATGTGATTAAATGCTGATGCATCTCCTCCACCAAATAATCTAATTTTGTCTATGGTTATCACCAGTGCTTTTATCATTCTACCTGTGACCTACTTGCCAAATACCAGCAACTCCAGCCATGATGGTCCTTTTCTTTATCGCTGAAGGCCATATACAATTAAAAACATATTCTGTTGTCATACCTTTTCCATCTTCATATTCAGTTTAAGATTCTCATGGCTACCTTAGTGTATTTTGTAGCTGATGTATTTAGCAGGAGCTAATAGAAAATCAGTTTCTCTGTGTTTGTGAGCAAATACCACCAGAAGGAAAGAGAAAAGGAATGGCAAAAAGTATATAATGTTCTGTTGTTAGTATCTCCCTAAATTAGTTTGGAATAGGAATTTCTGCAGTGATTAATTTCTAGTCAATGGAAGTGGAATTGCCATCAGTACTTCCACACAAAGCCAACATAATTTTAAGTGCTGTGGTAGTAACATGTTGTCACATTATTCATAACAGAAAAATAGCATTTCAGTTGACCACAGCACTCAACAAACATTGAGTGAAAATCACTGGTCTGTGGTTGGTTGGTTTGTTTGTTTTAATATTTCCATTCTCTGTGAATTCAACTCAATTTATAGAGTAAGAGCCTCAGTTTATAGTTACCTTCACAGATGACTTTTTGATGCAGCACTCAAGTATATAAAAATATGTTTAAAATAAAGTGTCATGGTTTCGGTTTCAGCTCGCTCACTCCCCACCCCTGCGCCTGGCCACGGTAGGATGAGGAGAAAATACAAAGGCAGGCTCGTGGGTCGAGACAAGGATAGGGAAGGATCACTCACCACTTATGGTCATGGGCAAAAGACAGGCTCAACTTGGGGAAGAAACAAAATCCATTTAATTTACTACAAATCAAATCAAAACAAGGGTATTAGGAAGGAAAACCAAACCTCAGAACACCTTCCCCCCACCCCTCCCGCCTTCCCGGCTCAGCTCCATTCCCGGTTCTCGCTACCTCCTCCCCCCGGCGGCACAGGGGAACAGAGGATGGGGGTTTGGGGTCTGCTCACCACTCATTGTCTCTGCCGCTCCTTCCTGCTCATGGGGAGGACTCCTCACTTGTCCCGTGCTCCACCGTGGGGTCCCTCCCAC
>VYZV01034874.1:26995-38304 GCA_013401275.1 Pandion haliaetus | reverse complement strand
GGGTTACGGCCACCTTCGGGAGCTTCCGCTCCACCGTTCACCCCCCTGGGCTGCAGGGCCATCAGCCTCCTCCGGCTCCTCCTCCTCCCCCTCCACTTCCATGATTCTAGTGTCGGCAGCGATGTTCCTCTCAGGTTTCCCAACCCCCACACTACCGGTTCCCCTTCTTAAATATGTTTCCCAGAGGCGCTACCACCGTCACTCCCCGCCTAGAGGCGGGTTCAACATTTTGGCGCGCGGGTCCGACATTTTGGGGCAGCAAATTCTTCCAGCAACTTCTTAAAGGGGCCGCCTCTGCAGCCCCCCTCCCCTGCCACCAATGAAAACCGCGCCACACAAACCCATAACATTTATGTATAAGCAGAGTATAATTTTTTCCCCCAAGAGTATCCTCCATAAGCAAAACATGAATGTTTGCAATTGGTTGACAATAAAAAGGAATCAAGTAATATAGAAAATTAAAATGTGTTTCCTAATCCACTGAAGATTTATTACTTTCTTATTTTCTTCATCTGTTTGACTAGTTATTTGCATTAAGCATTAACGGTTATGTTACTTGAAAGCAAAAGAGAAAACCAGACAGTCTACCATAATCTTTCTGTGCAATTTAAGCAATAAGAGGCAGCTGCAATTCAAAACCTCAAGTTTTAACTAAAGGTATTTTGGGGTCAGTTGTGATAGTATAAGTGTGTATTTGCACCTTATGGAAGCATAAGCCTCCGTTTGAGTCCATCTAACCATGGCCACATTAAATCAAGTACCTATAGATTCTTCATATTTAAGTGATACATTGTACTGAATGCATTTCACAGTAAGAACACACTAATGCATGGGTGAGGGTAAGAGATGTTCAGAAAATTAAGCCATTAAAAACATAAGAAAAGTATTTTCCACAAACCGTTGTTTCTAAAGTAATAAATATTTTCATGAATTATTTTATTATAAGAATATTATACCTGCTATCTATTTAGCTATTAGTGTAATACAGATGTATGTATCTGTGTGTATACAAAGTATACATACAGGTTGAAAGAGAAAAGGATGCAGATTCTTAGTTTTATTTAAAGGCTGATGAAAATCATTAATCAGTAGAGCATTACGGCTTTCCTAATGCATATTTTAAAAGAACAAAGACCCCAGTCTCTTTGTAATCAAATAAATTTTAAAAACCTAGAGAAAAAAAATCCATCTGTGGTATTACCTCGTTAATTAACACCTGAGGATAATCTGGTTCCCAAGAAAGAACAATTATTCAAAAGAAGGAGAAATAATTATTTATTGAAAGTGCAGGGGCTGATGGTATAAATATTTGTAGGGCAATTGCCTCTTCACAATGTTGATGGATGTAGGGCTAGAAACTCCCCCTCATCAACCACTTCACTTTTCAGTTTGTGACTCAGCACTTCAATTGGGATGGTTCTGGGTGCATCAGCAATTAGGTAAGTCAGTGTCATGGTTTCGGTTTCAGCCAACTGGTAACAAAGCACCACGAAGCCGCTCACTCACCCCCCCACCCCTGCCCCTGGCCACGTTGGGATGAGGAGAAAATACAAAGGCAGGCTCGTGGGTTGAGACAAGGACTGGGAGGGATCACTCCCCACTTATGGTCACGGGCAAAAGACAGGCTCAACTTGGGGAAGACACAAAATCAATTTAATTTACTACAAATCAAATCAAATCAAACACACAAGGGTATTAGGAAGGGAAACCAAACCTCAGAACACCTCCCCCCACCCCTCCCGCCTTCCCGGCTCAGCTCCATTCCCAGTGCTTTCTACCTCCTCCCCCCGGCAGCGCAGGGGAACAGGGGATGGGGGTTGAGTCAGCTCGCCACACATCGTCGCTGCTGCTCCTTCCTCCTCAGGGGGAAGATTCCTCACCCGTCCCCTGCTCCACCATGGGGTCCCTCCCACGGGAGACAGTCCTTCACCAACTTCTCCAACGTGGTTCCTTTCCGCGGGCTGCAGTTCCTCACAAACTTCCCTGGCGCGGGTCCTTTCCGCGGGCTTCAGTTCTTCCCGAACTTCCCTGGCGCGGGTCCTTTCCGCGGGCTGCTCTCCAGTCACACACTGCTCCAGCGCGGTTTTTACCATGGAGTTACGGCCATCTTCGGGAGCCTCCGCTCCACCGTTCACCTCCATGGGCTGCAGGGGGACAGCCTGCCTTCTCACCACGGGCTGCAGGGCCATCAGCCTCCTCAGGCGCCCCTCCTCCCCCTCCTTCTTCACTGACTCCAGTATCGGCAGAGATGTTCCTCTCAGGTTTCCCAACTCCCACACTGCTGGTTCCCCTTCTTAAATCTGTTCTCCCAGAGGCGCTACCACCATCACTGATGGGATAGGCCTGGGTCAGAGGCGAGTCCGACTCTTTGGAGCCAGGGGAGCTTCCAGAAGCTTCTTAAAGGAGCCACCTCTGCAGCCCCCTCCCCCACTACCAAAGAAAACCGCGCCACACAAACCCATAACAGCCAGTGACAAAAGAAATCATATGGAACAGAGAGGTAGAAGTAAGAGAAAAGGTAAATAATTTGGAAAAAAGCAAAATAACCACATATGTCTAATAAATCATTGAAATGTAGAGACCCAAGCTTTGAGGGGAAGGAAGGGGCAGTGACAATCACAGTCCTTCCTCTTCCTTCACATGGGTTCTGGGGTTATTATCATATTATCTGGACAAAGATTTTTAATGAAACAATGTTATAGAAGCTCCCCTAATGCAAAGCTTTTGTGTTCCCAAATAACATGGTGTAACTTAATGTCAAGTCAAAATCCTTCCTTCCTACAAGAATTGAATACACTGTACATTCAGTACAAGTTGTTGTCAAGTAGGACATGTATTTGCACATGTTTTCATACCAGTCATGCTCTTTTTTAAACTGGACAGGTTTGTAATATTTACCAATTTATAGTATTTGTAAAACTTGTGACATGCTACCTTGCAGCATGATCCATGACCAGATGATGAAGATGTTATTTCCACCTGTACAGCCAGCACTATTATCTGGCTGAATATCCATTATCTCCTATCCTGGATCAGCTTCATCTTCTCTGACTTTAGGCACCTAGCAAACATTCCTATATTAGGACCCTGGTTGCCACAGGTTCTTCATTTATGTTACTGGTGAGAAAGAGGCACCCCCAGAGGAAAATACATTGTCTTCGATCTGAATCTCTCCCTGGAGATTCCTCTCTCTCTTTGCTGAGTATACAACGAGCATCTATTAGCTATGGTTTTAAGCATGATGCCTGGAGATAGGTGGGATGAGTCAGGACCCTGAGCCTTTTCTGTCAATGTTACAATACTTTATCTATTTGCTCTACTTAGTCATAAACTTTCTGCAGAAGGGACTGTATCTTCTGTCTTTTCATATCCAGTAGCCTGGAAAAATGCTTTTAAAAGACTGTATTTAGAAAAAAATGTAAAATGTATTTCAGAGTTATATGAATTACATACTTCAGACAAAGCATTTCCTTTTATGCTTATCAATAACTCTGTACTTTGAAAAACATATTCTCCATTAAGTTTATAGTTTTGACTTAAAACCATCCACTGACTTCAGTCAGAACAAGACTGGACACTTTCATTACATGAACATTTTATTCAATCAGCTGTGGAATAGTTGTAATTTTGGTTTATTAGATTTGGTACAGCTGAATTGGAAAAGGGTGACAAAGCAAGCTAAATTTTATGTGTGTTGTTACACTAGTTACTTGTAATAATTTTTGGAGTAGAAACATTACAGTATTTGAGGACCTGAGATGTCATCAATCATTTATACCCAGTGTCTTTGTTTGACAGCTCTTGATTAAAAAAATAACAAAAACCAAACAAACAGAAAGATTACAATCTACAGCATTTCACAAAGAAAAATAACACTATCTAAATTAGAGACTTTATATATATATATATGTGTGTGTGTGTGTGTGTATCCTTTTACTACTGTTAACATGCATCAGGTTTTATAACCTGATTGCTCAGGTAGTAGTGCATTGATCCCAACTGCAGTTCAGTGCTGTATTTACAACATAGCAGAGCTTTTCAATCCCAATACAGAGACATAAATCTACACTCTTAACATGCAAGACAGTACTCCAGACACTGAACTATATCCTACTCTTCTCAACACAGTGTTCTTTCTTGAACCAAAAACTTTCTAGGTGAAATTTGCATAGAAACAGTTATGTCTCTCTGGAACTTTAGGGCTTTGGTGAACCAGTGTGTTTTGCCAAAATGTCACGTCAAAATGTTCCAACCACTTGTAATGCTATACTATATATTTAAATCTTCCTTAAATTTTTTAAGATGGTACTATGCAGAACTGTTAGCACAGTCATCCATAATTAAAATACATGATCAGTTTTGAACTCTGAATTCCACCAAATGTGATCTTAAAATATAAGCCTAAATTCTAAAGGGTTTTTTTTCATGGTCAAAGCGATTATCAGGTGTCAGTTCACAGGAAAACTCTTGCTGGAGCAAGTTAGATAATTTTGTAGAGTAATCTCTAAAGGCCATGTAAAACTTAAGTCTTTAACAATCTTCAGGGAAACTGTTTCTTTCTGATAGCAAAGTCCTGGGATTTTTTAAAGCCAGTTAGAAGAGTTATTATTTAACCTGTCATGGTGACATTATTTTAGGCTGCCTTGTTATGAATTCAACAAAGGCTCTACGGATTGATTTACATTGTGAAGGTTATCTTGAAACCAGAAGACTAGAAAGTGTTTCTAAACAACTTCTTAAATTCTGAATTATGTTTGGTAATCTCTTCACAAAGGGTTTAACAATACATCTTCATTGAATCCAGTGTGAATATCACACCAGTCACAAAATTCCTAAATAAGAAGAATTAAGGAGATATTGGGCTGAAACCTACTATCAAAGGTATTAATCTGGACTTTCTGCATCCAATACATAACAAGCAGGGCCAGTGAATTTATGCTAAGCCTTAGCATATGCAATCCCCTAAAGTAAAAACACCTAATTATACACTACCAAAACACAGAAGAGCTGGAAGTTTGAAATACGGTTTTGTTTTTAACAAAAGCTTGCATTCTGAAAAATACAGCCAGTTCAAACTGAAAAGTCTAATTCTATCACTTAAAAAGATGTACCTTGCAAGACAATGGCTTTGTGGTTACTGTATTGAGTTTATTATTAAAGCAATAGGATCTTCATGCAGATTTTATCATTTTCTCTGGAATTTAAGAAGTTAATAAAAATATTAGAGTGTCCAGCACAGGTGGCTGCAAAATCAGCCGAGATGTAAATACGTCTGTGTGTCTCATTTTCAAGTTGGTGGAAAGTGAGACTTAATATAATTGCAATATTATGTGAAAACAACAGCAAAGTAATATGAATGAGCTAAAGGAAGATGCAGCTGGAAAAAGAAATGCTAGAGTAAGCAATGGAAAAATCACAGAATCCTGAAGCTGATGAACGTGAGCTGAGAGACTGGGAAAAAGAAGCAACCCTCAACCAAACGTCTAAGGGCAGAGCAGAGGATCTACAGGATACATGCTGCTGAGGAGAGCTCATGAGTTCATCTCACCTGAAAGGGAAATACTTTGACCTAGTTTTCTCAAATTCCTTCTTATTTAAAGAATTTTTTTCTGTGTAGATAACATCTTTCTAACAGACTGACACAGCAGGATCCACTTGCCCACAGTGGGTTGCCTAAGATCTTTGGGATATGAAAACCATGCTGTGCCAGAAGCAGTTCAAGTCTAACTCAAGAAAGTTTCATTTAAGAGTCAAATATAATGTTTACTGGGATATAAATAAATAAAAAGCATATGGTTCATGACAAATTGGGAGGGCCATTCACTGGATTTTGGTAGACTATTATCAATCCAGGAATAAACTCATTTTTCATATGTAATAATGCATTTTGGAGTCAGGATGAGCAGGCAGCACTCAAAATCTTGAATACTAAAGCAAATATACTGCACTTTGAAGCAGTTTCAGATGAAGTAGAATTATTATCAATTTCATAGGATATGGCTGATAATTCTGATATCTCATTTGTGCTAGTTAATATACTTTTTACTATATAAAATTCTCCAACCAGGTTATAAAGCTTTGAAAGGTCAGTCCTCCCTTCTTAACAAAAACTTACTAAGATTTAGAGGAATTGTCATCACTCTTGGCAGTAATTGTCATTCTTACATCAAGTTTTATTAAGGAGAAACACATTAAGATTTTAGAAAAATTACCATATGTCCCATTTGTTCCTTCTCTGTACCTGCTGATATTCTTCCAATGGAAATGCACCTCAAGAGATTTTGTAGAAAGTTTGGGCCAGGCTCACCAATAAACCCTGTCAACCCATACTAAGCAATTAAGTGGTATATTTAATCTGTTTTACCTCAAGAGATGGCCTGTAAATCACACCCATTAGTTAATTAACTGGCCCATTAGTTGAACTGACACCAATTTAAGGGGTTGAGAAGACATCTTTCCTTTCATTTGCAAGTACTTTTCAAAGTCAGACTATGGTACATATATAATTAAACAATCATTTTTGCCATGGATTTTTGGGAACAAGCTTTACCTCTAAGGCATAGCCTTTGATTTACTAGAGTCAATGTGTAAGTTGCAAATCAAATCCTTAAATCTGATTCTGTCTGAGAGTAAGACAGTGAAAAATATAAAGCAATGTACTTTTTTCTGTTGAATGCCTAGAAGAGTCTGCAGGGTATATAAAAGAATGAGCTTCCACCCACCTTCCCTTTTGACTTTGTAAATTATATTTTTTCTACCCTGTGAGCTTAAAAACTCTCTTAACAAAGATTCTCTAGGACCTAAATTTTGCAGGATTAAAATCGGAATGTCTTATATTCAGGGTGTTGACATTTTTTGCATTTTTAATTCACCAGCTATGTCTTATCTCAATCTATCCCTTTATACATTCCCCTGGCAACACATATTTTAGTCAGCTACTTGTAGGACTTTGGGAAACTTCTAAGAACTTTTGGTAAAATCTTTCAGGCGGTACCAGATTGAGAAGAAACATATTTCAACCAATAAACCTGTAGTAGACATTCCAGATTTTTACAATTCACTTCCTTTGATGATGATGCCTAGCATGTCCTTTAGAACAAACTGGCATCTGGACAATCAGTCCAGATTGTATTCCAAATGAAATGGGAGCGGTCAGTGTTCAGATCAATGTGGACAAGGATGGGTAGATACATACTGACCTTGAGATAATTCAAGGGTTTGCAGCCATTGTTAAAATTTCTGCTGATTAACTTCAGCAAAATGACTGTATAGCATTGTGACCATATCTCAGTCTTCAGATTTCTGAATCCTGTGGCATGAAAAGCTATTTCAGAAAATAAAGCAAAAAACTTATTGCAGAATTTTTCAGATTTTTTAGCTAATAAAACTTAATTCAAGGCTTATAAATGTAGTTTGGCTTGGGTTGCTCCATGTGACAGCCTGACAAATTATATTCAATGTCTCAAACATTCATTAAAGAACTTTGGTGGAAAAGATGCCTCTGTAAAAACGCTGAGTTGTGTGAACAGGACAATGTGGCCGGAGAGGAGGGCCCCGCAGAGGGTGGGACCGCACTTCTCTAAGGCTGCAATTCCTTATCTTAAGTGACCATGAGAAGGAGCACAGCGTATGCGCCCGGAAGAGAGGGCTCTGCAGAGGATGGGACTGTGCTTCTATCTTGAGCAGTCATGCCAGCAGGGAAAGCGAGGCAACTCCCCAATGAACCCCCCCCCCAAACTCACTGACCGATTCCAGAGAAGCCCAGGAACGTGAACTGTGCACGTCGAGACCACCGACTAACACACTATAAAAGAAGGAAGAACNTCTTTTCCAAAAGTCCCTACACCCCATCCTTTGAAATGTAAACCGTTGACCAAGTCTGAGACTAGGAGTGGATCTAGCTGCCCCTGGGCTCCTCTTTGAGAAGGAGTCCAGAAAGCAAGGAGGTCTGCTCTGAACCTCATGACTCAATGGGAGGGATCCCTTTCTGACACAGTTTCATGTTCCTTTTTCCACTTCTTTTTCTACACCTCCCTTCTCTTTTCAAACAGTGGCTTAATGACATGATGCAAGGTTCATATTGATAAATTCACTTGTACTTGGGCAAGGTTAGCTTGGTTGAATAAATGTTGATTGTTGTTTGAACTCCCCTGGTGTCGTTTCACCTTAATTCTGACAAAGGAAATCCACAAACCTGAGTCGCTCCAACTTTGGGACACAACACTCCGGTAGATATGTTTTGAAGTAACTGTATTTCTAGTTTACAGCATGATACTGTGATATTGTTCTAGTTCTAGTTTTAGCATATTTTCTCTGGTAGGATTATATACAAGTATGTACAGTGACAGTATACAGAGATAGACATTTGGGAAGTTATTTATGAAAAATGCTGATCAGTATTCAGTTTTGTCAAGGTGACATCTGATTGCTCACATGGTGTTCTTTCTGTAGTATGCCATCAGAATACAGTCCTTCAGACTAGATCTGGATTTAGCGTAGTTTATGAGAAAATTGCAGCGTACACCCAGAGTTGATAGAAATATGCATAGCTCCAGCATGATTATATTGGTTTACACAGGTTAAGACTTAACCTTTGCCTTTATTATGAAGCTAGCATACATGGCACAGAAACCTCTTTGTGAAGTAACCCTATCATGTATTATGTAAACTTACCTGATCATATCTTTTTTTGTTTAATTAATTTAACCATTCTGCAGGATGGAGTGAAACCCTGCTGTCCCAAACAGGGGAGCTATTACTTTGGGAATGAATGGTATTGCCACTAAATAGTTCTGGCAAAGTGAGCACTCTACTGTGTGCTCTAGCAGAGTGCTTCATATTGATAAGACTTAATGTATGACAAGAGATTGCAATTTCTTTCCAACACCACATTCTCAAATACGGTGCAACCTATTTGAGTGAGAAATAATTTTGTCTTTATGCTATTTCCATCCTGAAAGTCTCTTCAAAAGAGACAAATTGTGATAAATTATGTGTGGTGGTGTTCTCTTGTGATTGATGGCAGAGGAAATCAAGCTATTTCGCTTAGATGCTCACTGTAGAATTGAACCCAGCTTACCAGAAATAAGACAAACATTTTACATTGAGTCATCCAGCCCTGTTGCTCAGCTCTGTTTTCAAGTTCCAGCCACCCCCATTACTCAACAGGATCCACTTCTTTCTTTCAGGGGACTGGTAATTAGCACAAGTACAGTTATTGTAAGCTAATTATATGTTCTAAAACTAATGTACTTATGTGAACCAGAGGGTAGCTTACCATGTGAGCATTTGATAAGCAAACAGGTGTTTAATAGATTTAATGGGTTTGTAGCCATCTGCAGTGATTAATGGTGTTTGAGAACCTCACTGCAGCTCATAATATCGTCATAAATGAACACTGGGACTTTTCAGCTAAAAAAAAGTGTAAAGGATTCTTGGATTTTCCTGCTCAAATCCCTTATGCTGGGTTACAATTTTATATTCTGAGGGGCAGTGAATAATTGAACTTTCCTGGAAGCTACAAAGAAAAAAGAAAAAATCTTCCCTCGAACTTCCCCCCGCCTTTTTACTGCAAGGTAGAATGAAGTATGTTTTTCCACATATGGAACAGAAAAATAGAGCAGATTTTCTTTCTTCGTAACCAATTTATTGGCTCTCAATCCTCTTACTAAGTCAGAAACTCAAGTTAAGCAATTTCTGTTCACCACACCCTGTAGAAATGTTGCCCCTTTTGAAATCAGTGGCAAAATTCCCACTGTGGACAGACATGTCTCTGTATGGAGATGGGGAGCTAAGTATGAGTAGAATAAAGTGCCCCTGCCTGTGACTGAGAAGTAGTTATGACTGTACAGCATTAGGCTGTGCATTAAGCTATAGCATTAAACTATGGACCCATAGGGTGGGATACAAGATATGGATACATCTCATATCTTGATATCCTACAGAAGCCACACTTTTTTCTTCGGACTAAAGTGAGCACATCCTTCAAGTCATGATTCACAATGTTGTAGGTCTTTCAGAATGAAGATTATGCTGTTGAGGTCCGTCTACAAGATAAGTAAGTTGACCATCAAATTCAGTCAGCCTGTGGGAGACCCAGGATTCATTACTTTTACAGAAGCTGTTGTATGGAATAAATCAATTGCTGAGGCAAGGCAGAATGAAGACTTGTCTTTATCTGGAAGGCTAGTAATCTCATATGAGAACAAGTTGTAGCAGAGCCAATCTCTACTCAAGAAGGTTTCATTTTATGAAGTCCAAAATGGACAAGTACACAGACTTAGCTCTGCATGGAGTAGAAGTTCCATGACCACCTCAACAGAATAAGCCCACTTTGTTACCCATTTGTGCCATATGGCTGACTGACCTTAGCATCTAAAGGAAAGATTACAAGTTCTGACTGATATTTTTTCTTGCTCACCAGGGATATCTGTAAGTGTGAATTCTATGTGGCTTTCACAATGTCCAATAATGCACTCATGCCTCAGTCTTCAAAACATTTGTAGCACCTACTGGGCGTCTCCCAATACCAAAATTCACAAACGTTGTAATAATTCAGTATTTTTGAGACCTAAGACCCGCCTTCCACTTGGGTTTAAATTGCTTGATAGGTTCAGAAGTTTGCGAGGGGAAACATGTAGGAAACCAAGAAAAAGACTTAATTGGAAAAGGCATTTATTTGTTTTATACATATACAAGTTACAGATAAAAAACTGCACCACAAAGAGAACCTATAACCTCCTTAGACAGGACATAAATCAAAGAGAATTCTGTCATTTATCTCCTTCTTATTCCCTTTTCTTTAAGTGATTCTTTCTAGAAATCTTTTTAAATGGAAGAATTCAAATAGAAAATAAAGTCTAAAATGCCAAATTTAATAATTAATGAGGCCTGGCAAACTTCCTGTGCCTGAACTTTTCTTGACCTACCTGCAGCTTTGTTTCACTTGGTTTAGCTATGATGGTAATTTCTGTAATTGATCAGGTGTCTATGGTTGTACTTTTTGTTAGGTTATGTGATAAAATCTCATCTGCACACCCACAAAGGACCTCAGAGGCACAATAGCAGGTGGGGGAACCCTGCTGGCTGCTCCCAGGCCCATTACCAGAGAGCGGCCAGCCCAGGAAAAGCCCACCTCTACAAACCCAGACAACAGGGGCACAAATGGCAGCCAGGGAACCCAAGTTAAGGACTCAGAGTGAGGGGACACCCTGTCTGGGCCCCTCCCAGTAGAGCCTCAGCCCCCATTGTCCAGGTGTGAAACCCATCATGATGAGTCATTGTCACCTTTTGAAATAAAAGGGGCGTTC
>VYZV01034874.1:6256-26823 GCA_013401275.1 Pandion haliaetus | reverse complement strand
TTTAGCCACAGGGGAACATCAAGCTGAACAAGCCAGCAAGAAGTGGCCTGGGATCAAGGGGGCGAGGGGGGGTGGGTGTCTGAGGGCCAGTTCTGGGTGTGAGAGTGCCTGTGTGTCTCTGAGGGTGAGATCACAGGGGTGTCAGTTATGGGGGGGTTCATGTGTCCAGGTGGCAGCCACTGGAGAGACTGGGGTGAAGGGACAGCGACTGGGCAGGCTGGGTGTATGAGGACAGCTGCTGGAGGGAATCACAGTATGTGTATATGTATAGATCTGATATATATTCCCACTAACATGTCTCCATCCTGCTTAGCCAGACAGGGGAGCAGGATGAGGCCACTGTTGCTGTCTGTGTTTGTGTGAGTGCTCTGTGTGTATGTCTGTTATTTGTGTGGCCAGATGCATATACATATGTGGTGCACACCTGTGCTCAGTGTGCATGTGCCTAGTGGGAATACATTTTCAGCCTCGTTACTTGTTAGACCTGGGGTCATGGAGCTGCAGCAGCCTTGCCTCTCTCAGGCTGTTGGATTAGGCATGATATATTTTCCTCCAACACTTTGTTTACCTTTGCATGGTACAACCATAGTTTTATATCAATAACAGTAATAAGCAATTATTCTGTGTAATATAGAGATCTGCTACGAGAGCAGCAGTCTGAGAACTGGAGATACAGTATGTGGCATGGAGGAGTGCGGGACTGGAATGGTAAATTTGGGTGTAATTTGGAGCTGCAAATTAATGAATAAAGATGTAAAAGCATTTAAGCAAACAAATAAAAATGCCTTGGAGTGGGTGCTGGAGGAAGAAGAAGAAACCATCCACATCAACCTCGCATTACTCCTGGCAAAGGAGCCCAGATGCTACTTACTGACTTTCCATAACACCCCCAACCCCCACTCCTAGTAGATTAAAACCACTAAGATTAGGATCCAGAGGAGCAAGGGAAGGGAAAGCATAGCACCAGAAATAGTGGTAGAAACTAAGAAGTGTGTGTAAAACAATTTAACTTCATTATTATTCTTTCTTTAACAATTACATCTGGACTGAGAATAGTTAGATTCTTAGGATTTCTGTAATATCAACAATAAATTCATGGCTTTATTTGTATATAAGGTTTGCTTCCCCTTTGCCCATTCACAAGATTTTCAGCATAACACTACACATGCTGAAAGGTAGCTAACCTTTAGAAATGAATGTCACTATAAATCTGGCAAAGTGTGTGAATACACAAGAAGGATGTATTCTGGAAGACTGGAGGCACTGAGTGAAGAGAAGGGCAATGAGAAGGACATGATGGTATTGCAGTGAGGTAGTCATGGAGGAAATAAAGAGAAGAAGACAATGCTGTGGACAGAGGGAGATGTTGCAGGAACCGCACCTGAAAGAAACCATGCTACATTAGTTCAAAAACCGTTGTCTAAATGTTTTTAAAGTTACAAAAAAAAGTATTGTATCATTTCTATGAATACTATCGACAATATTCTATTAAGTACTGTCTGCCTTCTGCCAAGCTATGAAAGCTGTTCTGAAATCAATTGGATCAATAATATAGCCACTAAAAAGAAAATCGCCCACTGTTGCTCCCTTGACAGCTGTGGATCAGAGAGTTGCTTTATATAGCTGATACTTGCACACAATAATGTCACTTACATGAGTTTGAATGGATAATACCACACTCAGCACAGAAACTGTTCCTGTTATATTTTGGATTTTTGAATTTGAAAACTTGCTAGTCCAGAGTTTTATCTACAACTTTTAACTGCAAAAGATGAAATATTCTTTAGGTTTTTTTAAGAATAATTATCATCTTCTACCAGGCTTACCAGGAGCAATTTAAGTGAAAATAAAATAGAGATCTAAACACCTGTTCAAAGGTTGTTACTATTCTGACCAAGGTAGCTACTCATTTGAGGGTGTTCATTCTAAAGGTCAAATAAATTTGGCAGCACTTATTTGCAGTTGCTGTTAATTCATGGGTAACTAATCAACACATTCTTAAATTTGCTATGGTAAGCAGCAATGAGCCCCAACTTGGTTGGTACCCACAACTGCTGCCACATGTACTCCAGAAATATAAACATAGGATCCTTTTCTTTGGCATGACTATTGTCACACCCAAATGAGCTGATGTCATCTAATCTATTTTAGTAATCTCTAACCTAATCTTTTCCTATTGCCTCCCAATTCTTGATCTGTCACCACTGATGGTAATTGTGTTATCCATCTGATCACAGCTGACCTTTTTAATGAAAATGAAGCTGAATGACATTAACCTCCCCAGTCTTCTTCACACCATCTGATATTGGCCCTTCTTACTTGATAAGTATGGGAACATACTCTCTTCGGTTTTACTGTCACTCATATTTTACATATAAAAATCTTTCTTCTTATAACCCTTTATGTCCTCTATTAGCTGTACCTCATTTGATGCTGTATCCCATTGCCACACTTCCTATCCTTTTATTCCTTGTCATTCAGCATGGTTTATGGAAAGCATAACCTCTCAATACATGTATCTTTTAGAATATCATCTGATTAACATTGGTAGTTTCTAGATGAACTGGTTTGGTCTGGGATAGCGTTACTTTTCTTCATAGCAGCTCGTGTGGTGCTGTGTTTTGTATTTGTGACCAAAACAGTGTTGATAACATAGAGGTGGTTTAGCTATTGCTGAGCAGTGCTTACGCAGCACCAAGGCCCCTTCTGTTTCTCACACTGTGGCACCAGTGAGTAGGCTGGGGGTGCACAAGAACTTGGGAGGGGACACAGCTGGGACAGCTGACCCCAACTGACCAAAAGGATATCCCATACCATATGCCATTGTGCTCAACAATAAAATCATTAGTGTTTGTCTTCCCAAGTAACCGCTAGGTGTGATGGAGCCCTGCCTTCTTGGAGATGGCTGAACACCTGCCTGCCAATGGGAAGTGGTGAATGAATTCCTTATTTTGCTTTGGTTGTGCATGCAACTTTTTCTTTACCTATTAAACTGTTCTTATCTCAACCCATACATTTTCTTACTTTTACATTTCTGATTGTCTCCCCCATCCCTCTGGGGGAGAGTGAGTGAGTGGTTGCGTGGTGCTTAGCTGCCTACTGTGGTTAAACTGCAACAGTCCTTTTTGGCTCCCAACTTGGGGCTCCAAGGATTTGAGATAACGACAGATTTAATTGGAGTGTGATAGACTGAAACGGTAGTTGCTATAGCTGTTTAGCTACTAATTGGAAGGCTCTTGTACTTGCCATAGGGTTTGCTTGCCTTACTGCGTATTAGAGTCTCGTGCTTGTTAGTGGCTGCTTTTTGTGTTTGATTTTTGTTGTACTGCCTATCATCTTACTCTGCTGTGCCTGGGAACATTTTGGTAACAGCAATGGTTATGTGCCTGGGCTGGCAGATGGCCAGGGCATTGCTGTTGTTCCTGGACAGGCTGGAACACCAGCGTGAACTCGAGTCGAAGGGAATGTGACCTGTGGCTAAGTACACATGGGAGCAGGTACTCTTCAAAGCGTCTGTGGCTGCAGATATGTCCACACTGCAACAAGTATACCGCTTAAGGGATTCTGGCCCAAGGTTAAGTCCGCACTAGAGCAGGTACGCCTTGAAGCATCTGTGGCCATGGATAGGCCATGCCAGAACACTTCAAAGTGTCTGCGGATGTGGATAAGTCTACGCCACAGAAGGTTTACCCCTGAAAAGACTGTGGCCCATGGTTAAGGCCACAACACAGAAGGTACATGTCTAAGAGACAGTGGTTATGGAGAAAGCCATGCTGGAACAGGTACACCCCTGAAGAGACTGTGGCCCATGAATAAGTCCATACTGGAACAGGAGCAAGGGTAGGAGATCATTGCTGTGTTAAACCCTATCCTGATCCAAAGAGACCAGGCATGGACATTGTAGTGGATATACCTTTAAATTTTTGTAACTCATGAGTTGATTTGCATGTTATAGGAAATACTATAGCAGGAACCACCCAAACCAATGGAGGATGAGCCTCGCAAGAAACAGTGCAAGTGCAGCAGTGAGCTGACCTGAGATGGCTTTGGTACCCTATAGCTCCATGGAACATACCACCTCTCCTGTTCTCAGTGACCTCCATAACAGATGGAGCCCAAAGTCATGGACTAAATTAACTCAATGGACATTTTATGGATGTTTTATGGACATTTTATGGACCTTTTATGAACATTTTACAGGGGTGGCCCATAGACTAAGGGAAAAAAGAAAGCTGCCTACTGGGGTTAGTCCACAACACTAGTGATGTGGTTTACTTGAGTTCTAGGAGTTAATTTAGTTGGTATGACATGGCAAAGTTGATTAAGAAGCTGAAGTGATATCTAATCACATGGAACATGGTACCTGGATTGAAAACAGGATTCAAACAATAATTTTAAGCAGGTAATCAGAACTGATTGTGCTTTCACTGAGCTCCAACAGGATTAGCTTTAAATTGGCCATACATTATTTAACATCTTGAAAGATTTGGAATAAAATAAATTATCAATAAAGGTGCGGATGAACAAAGAATGCTAAATAATGAAGCAGAAAGGACACCATATTACTTTTTAAACAATGCATTACCAAAGAGTATACATTTTAACACAGAAAAATAAAGACATACACCTTAGAGCAAAGAATGCTGGGCTGTAGAGATGAAGCCCTGGGAAGCACTGTCTCTGAGTAGGACACAGAGATCATACTGAATAATTAGGTAAATATGAGCAGAGAATATGGCCACTGCTGCCAAAATCTGTCAATTTATAAATGAAAATATTGATAAAAATACTTGACTTATTCTGCTTTTGCATTTGGCACTATTTCAGGTTCTATTAATATATATGTCCGGTTCTGGTATTCATAATTCAAGAAGTAGTGTCAAGTTGGATACAATTCAAAGAAAAGCCTCAAGACTAATCATGGTATTGGGGAAAAAGAGAGTGGGAGTATTCACAAAGCTAATCGCTTTAGGATCATGCAGTCGTAAATGGAAAAGTTTATTGGACCAATGCCCCAGTCCTGTTCTGAAACTACCTCTGAAGAAAGACTGTTGAAAACAGAAGAAATCTGGAGAGGATTTGCCTCTCTAGGCTAAGAAGTTAGCTTCTGTGGATTTCTCTCCTGGTATTGCCATAGGAAACAGCTATGTGATAAGAGGTTTTCAATCTAGTAAAACAAATTATAGCAGAACCCAACGTCTGGAAATTGAAACCACAAAAATTCTGCATATTTTAAAGTTAAGAAATTAACTACTGGAAAAGTTTACAAAAGAGTACTTGGCAGTTCATCACTAAAAATATGAAAATCAAGACTATTTTTTTTCCTATGAAATATATTCTCACTTAAACTAAAATCAGTACAGGAAAGTGTGTAGAAAGTCAGGCTAGATGTTCACAATTTCCTTTTCTGATTTTATGGGTCTGTGATGTTCAGAAATTTGAATTAGAAACATAACTTCATTTCGGTCTAGTTAAGAGATGGCTACCACGTATGCTGAGCTGGTAAAAATCTGGGATCTAGATGCATGCCATTTTGAAAATTTCAGACTTAAGCAACAAATCATTAGTTTTATGAATCTCAAAGTTGATGAACAGTGTTCAAAAAGAAGCTACTTTCCAACCAAATATTTCCGGGTCTAATAAGCCATAACATAGAGATATACTACTGATATTTAAATTTATAAATAAATTTATAAATAAAAGAACCAAGAAATAAATACATTTTTAGAATCAGCGGGAGAAGAACATTTTCAGACAGTTTCCTAACTACTGAATGATATTTAAACATTGAGAACGTTAGGCCCAGATGGGCATGCTGTGACATATTCATAATGTTAAACGCTAATATTCATAAAACAACAGCTTTCACCCTTTATGGATTGAAATACATAAAACTTTTCCTGGCCTATTATTGTTGCTTTCATCTGTGAACCTTGAAGAGGTTTTGATTTTAGCAGTTAATTGTATATCAGCAGAGAATTTCCCCCACTTGTCCTACTTTTAACATGCAGTAAAGTCGTAAGTGCCTAAGATTTAAAGTTAGTGATCTGCATGGGCTTGAGATTCTAGGTATGAATATTGTGGCATTGCTCACAATGCACTATAGGCTACCCATGCCAAAGGAATGGGACAACCTGTTCATGCGTTATGACACAGAACGAACACAACCAACATGCATACCAAACCTCAGCATACTACATATTGGGTACTGCTGCTTTAAAGGACAGTGTTTCCTGAAAATCTGTGTGAAGTACTGTGAAGCATATATTACTGTGCACAGTCAAGTAGAACACCCAAAATAAAGCAGGTCATCGTAATGCTTTTAAATGGTGAGTGAGCACTAAGTGTTACTTTACTCACACTGCCTTTTTAACAAGGAAGAAAAACACAGTACAAATGAATCAGAAAAGGCTAGAAAACACAATTTTCTTGAAAAAGGAAAGTAGGGTGAACCAAAATTGTCTTTACCTG
Source organism: Pandion haliaetus (assembly GCA_013401275.1). Taxonomy (NCBI): domain Eukaryota; kingdom Metazoa; phylum Chordata; class Aves; order Accipitriformes; family Pandionidae; genus Pandion; species Pandion haliaetus. The sequence continues at coordinate 20,352 of VYZV01034874.1, read as the reverse complement.
TATGTTGCTCAAAACCATAGTTCTCTTTACTGTGTTAACTACATGCACAGCTCAGAGGTCACCAATCAATTTATTGAAGCAAGTAAAGATAAAATTCACTTGGCAGGGGCAGGAGGTGAGGTTTGTGGGGCACCATTTTTTATTTCAGTGGAAGACCTAAATACCTTCAATATTAGCCGAAAAAAAAAATATCTCTTTCTACTCTAATGATTTATGGGAGGCATATCAGATTTGCTTTGGATCTTCATTTTCCCCTGTGGTGTCAGTTCCCAAAACAAGCCGCCTCTCCAATGATTCACTGGGATCATGGAACCATACTGCATCATGAAAAATGCAGTCTGGTCAGAAAGCTTAATCCTGTTGATTGTGAAGACAGAAGAAACAAAATTAGACTGGACTATTTCAGCTGCAAGGGACCTATGATGATCATCCAGTCCAACTGCCTGACCTATTCAGGTCTGACCAACAGTTAAAGCATGTTGTTAATGGCATTGTCCAAATGCCTCTTAAACACTGACAGGCATTGACCGACTCACTAGGAAGCCTGTTCTAGTGTTTGAGCACCCTCTTGGTTTATACTGTATTTATTTGATACTCCCCAGGATGGGGTTTGCCCTCTTGGTTGCCAAGGGCACACCACTGACTCACATTGAGCCTGATGTCTGCCAGCACCCCCCCCAGGTCACTTTCTGCAGGGCTGCTATCAGCCACTCCTCTCCCTATTTATACTTGTGCCTGGCGTTCTTCTCTCCTAGAAAATAGTCCTTGCAACGGTGGGATTTGAACCACCACCCCCAAAGAGACTGGAGCCTTAATTCAACACCTTAGACCCCTCGGCCACACTACCCAGGTGAAAGGTTGACCTCAGTCTCCAGCAACTATATCTCCCAACCAAAATTCAACTTTTCACAGGATGTTTTAAAACAAATAATCCCCACCTGTGAATTAAATGTAGTAGGAAAAAGGACCAATAATGCTCTTTCTATAGGTAAAGACAGACACTGCTTGCAATGCACCACATATTTCTGGTCCCCTCGTTAGCTGTCAGGGAGCATCTGCTGGAAAGTTCTAGAAATATCTCCTTGCCTATGAACCTGTGATCCCTTCCCAAGAAAAGAAAGGGTGATAGCATATTTTGGGGAGGAATGTGTGTTGACTTTGCATCCAACTTCATATTTTCATATTTTTGGAGTGTAGTAAGACTGGGGCAATGAAACATCTGTCCTTTCATGCAATCACAGTCACTGCAGTGTTTACATCATCTACCTAGGACTCTAAAATGCTATTTGGAGGACCGATGTTAAGTAACAAAGTTCCCTAATGAATGAAGGAAGGAACATAAGCCCATGCATCAAAGCAAGTCAGAGCATCAAAATTAGGTGTCTAAAACAAGGAATGTGGGTACTCTGCCACTATGCAATATGCCATGGCATGAGGGTAAAAAGAGAGTGAGTTCCTAAGTGTTGATGCATTAATCTGTGGTGCCTGTAGAGCACGGAATTCAAGGGCTTGTTTTATGATAATTTTGACTTTTCCAGGGACAGTTCAACTGAAACACGTATTACAGACTCTTTGATTCTACTTAAATGCTTCAACACCTAGGTAGCTGCGTTCCTGATTCTGTTCTTCAGTGCTGCTTTTGCTCTCGATGCCCTTCTGCCAAGTAGATAATGTGTTGTCAATAATTCAGCAATACTAGATGCTCGAGCATCTTGAACAAACTGTGTATGTATATAACTATACAAAAGATGGATGATGAAATTTCTTTAAACCTGTGTTATGGTTTAACACCAGCCAGCAGCTAAGCACCACCCAGCCACTTGCTCACTCCCCGCACGTCAGGATTGGGGAGAGAATTGGGAGAGTAACAGTGAGAAAACTCGTGGGCTGAGATAAAGACAGTTTAATAGCTAAAGCAAAAGCTGCGCATGCAAGCAAAACAAACCAAGGAATTCATTCACCACTTCCCATCAGCAGGCAGGTGTTCAGCCATCTCCAGGAAAGCAGGGCTCCATCACACCTAACGGTGACTTGGGAAGACAAATGACATCACTCCGAATGTCCCCCCCTTCCTTCTTCTTCCCCCAGCTTTATATGCTAAGCATGACATCATACGGTCTGGAATATCCTTTTGGTCAGTTGGGGTCAGCTGTCCCAGCTGTGTCCCCTCCCAACTTCATGTGCCCCCCCAGCCTACTTGCTGGTGGGGTGGGGTAAGAAGCAGAAAAGGCCTTGACTGTGTAAGCACTGCTCAGCAATAACAAAAACATGGCTGTACTATCAACACTGTTTTCAGCCCAAATCCAAACCATAGGCCCATACCAGCTACTATGAAGAAGATTAACTTTATCCCAACCAAAACCGGCAGAACCTGTTAGAGTAAGAACTGTATACCACACAGTTGTTCCAAATATTGGATATATCACATATACCTACCAGAGGTAGAGTGCATAGATGCTGCATTTATTTTTCTAGTTTTGTAGTTCTGGGTGAAATTTTTCTTACTCCTTCACACAAACTGAGCCAGTAACAGTAAAAATTTAAGTCTCTCATAACATGAGCAACATGAATAACCCTATTTGGGTTATTTCTAACATTCAGATGCTGATTCTGTATATATAGCTAATAGCCCAGACTCCTATGGACCTGATTTTCCCAGATGGACCACTGTGTAGCATTTGTCTGTCAAGTGATTCAAAACATATGAGCCTCACTGTGAAGTGCTAGTAGCCTGGTGTCTAGGTACTCTGACATCTTATTAACCTGTAACTTATGTCACAGTCCTTACAAATCATGTCCTCTTATCTTTGTGCTAGAGTCAAGTGAATTTTTAGTACAGTATTGATATAAGCTGCCTTGATGTTTATGGAATAGCATTGTTCCTGGGATTCAGCTCCAATGCCTTGATGCACTCACAATACAAAGTGATACCATCTCTCTAACTGTTTTCAATGATATTAGTAGTTGCTCCCTCTTTCCTAAGCGAATTTCATATTTAGTATTAACTGCTGCATAATTAAGGTCTCTAAGGAGCCATTAGTGAATGTAACTTCTTCCTTACATGAAGAATTGTATTCCTACTCCTCTTGTTTTAGGTGGAAGCACACAGTTTATATTCTGCAGCTCTACAGTAATTTTTTCCAGCTCTATTCTCTTTGTATGCTTTTTTTAGATCATTCCCCCAGCAAGCAGAAGCACAACGGAAGGCTTGCTAATATGGAACACTCTGTTCAATCAGGAACTGCTTAATCAGGTCTCCCCTTTTATCAGGTTGTCTTTGCAGGAGTTGGTGTGCATAATGATAATGTCAATGATTAGAGACAGAAGTTATGGCATTGTGTTATATTTTGCTAGTGTAATATTTTAATGTTTCAAACATTTTATGTATCTTTATGGACTTCATATTGCTAGTAGCCCCAAATAAGAGGGTAAGATTAAGTAGACCTCCCGCGAGAACTAAAGACACTAGGGACAGTAATTAATCCCCACTGATGAAGCAATGTTTTTCTTCTTGGGCCTTATATGCATCAGGCTTGATATTCCAGCACGAGAAAAAAATCAAAGAAGATAATTCTATATGAAAAGGCAAGCTAGATATGGAAGAGGAACACACTCTCATTAAACACACAGGACAGAAAGGCCCTGAAAAAGAGTGTAGAGGAAGTTCACATCCACTAAGGTATTTAAGGGGAGGAAGAGTGACTATGCAGAAGGCTTATGCACACACAGCAGTTTCTTGTGTTAGGATCATGGGATCATAGGATAGGATCTTGTGATAATTTAGGGTGGAAGGTGCCTGTGGAGATTTCTAGTCCAACTTCCTGCTCAAAACAAGGTAAACTCTGTGATCATTCAGGTTGTTCTGGATTTTATCCTGTTGGGACCTGAAAATCTCCAGGGATGGACAGAGACTGCACAACTCTGGATAACCTGTTTGCAACCAAGATTCCATTCCTTGCTTTTGCAGAAAAAGTTTCTCCTTATATTCCGTATCAACCTTATTTCAACTTACACCCATTGACTCTTATTTTCCTTCCATGCACCAATACACAAACTTTGGCTCTGTCTTCTCTATGACCTCCCCATAGGTACTGGGGGGGCCGCTGTTCAGTCTTCTTGGCTAAACAAGCCAGGGTCCCTTTGCTTCTCACAGGGCAGGTGCTCCAGCCCCCACCTATCTTGGTGACCCTTCAATGAACTTGCTACAGTTTGTCAACATCTATCTTGTATTGGGGGGCCAAAACTGGACACAATACTCCAAATGCAGTCTAATGAGTGGTGGGCGGAGGAGGATGACTCCTCCCCTTGATCTACCAGCTCTGCTTCTGTTAATATAGCCCAGGAGGCTGTTGGATTTCTTTTCTGTAAGGACATGCTGTTGATTCATTTTCAGCTAGCTGTCTGACAAGACCCCAGGGCCTTTCTTCACAGAGCTGCTCTCCAGTTAGTCTGTCCCCAGCCTTTATCACTGTAGGGGTTCTTCCTTTCCATGTGCAGCTCTTCATATTTAGTCCTGCTGAAATTCATAATGTTCCTGTGAGCCCATTCCTTCAGCCGGTCCTGTATAGCAGCCCTGCTGTCAAGCATATTGATTGGTCTTCTAAATTTGGTATCACCTCCAAAGCTAATGAGAGTACACTCCATTGCCTTTTCCAGATCATTGACAGACATTAAACACAACATTTCCCAGGTTAGATGTCTCTGGCACTCTATTTGTAACCAGTCTCCAATATGAATATGACCCATTAACCTCTACCTTTTGAGCCAGATCATTCTACTAGATTTTTACCCGTTGGTTGTTCACTCACCCAGAACTTGGGTGCAAGAACGTGGTAGAAGACAATGTTGAAAGCCTTCCTGAAATTTATATAAATTACAACCCTTACCCTCCCCTCATCCGTAATTCCAGTCATTTTATCACAGAGGCAACCAGGTCAGTCAGGCATGATTTACCCTCAGCAACCCAGTCACTTTCTTCTCCTTCATGTGCCTAGAGATGTGCTTCAAGAGGACTTGCTTTATGATTTTCCCAGGGTCAAAGTGAGGTTGAATGGCCTGTAGTTCAGCAGCTTTTATTTTTTGATGTTCTTTGGAGATAAGTGCTTTTCTTCAGTCATCAGGAATCTCCCTCGATCTCCATTATCTTTGAAAGATGACAGAAAGCAGCCTTGCAAGGACATTGGTCAGTTCTCTCAGCATCCTTGGATGCAGCTTGACCTACGGACATGTATAGATTGAGGTTTTTTCGGGTAATACTGGTCTTGATCCTCATCCACTGCTAATAGTTTTTGCTCTCCTTCAAGCTTTTAATTAATCACAAAGGCCTGGGACACCCCATTGATGAAAGGTGAGGCAAAAGTGTCAATGAGTAACTCAGTCTAGTTTGCATCCACTGTCTCTAAGTCACCTGCCCCATTCAGCAATAACCCCACATTTTCCTCTTCAGTGTTTTGCTACTAATGTAGCCATAGAAAATTTTCTTGCTGCTTTTTGTGTTCCTTGTAAGCATCACATCTCAGTGAGTTTCAGCTTTCCTAACACAATCCCTACATACATAAGTAATATTTCTAAATTCTTCCTTTGTAGCATGTCCCACTTCCACCTCCTGATTTATGCATTGGGACAGTGTCCTCCCACAGGATCCCATGAAGAAGTTTCCTGAATATGCTTAAGGATACTTGCCTGAAGTCCTGGGTCAGTGTTCTTGCTCGTCTCTTTCGTCACTCCCCTTAGCATGCTGAGCTCCACTGCTTCAAGGTCACTACATCCAAGACTGCTATTGATTGCCATCTCCCCAACCAGTTATTCCTTGCCTGTCAATAGCAGAACCAGCTGCGTGTCACATAGGGTTGGCCCACCCTGTACTTCTGTGACCTTCAGAAATATGCTTGACTGCTTGCATCCCACTACGTTATCATTCCAGCAAGGAACAGGGAGGTCAAAATCTCCCATAAGAGCCCGGGTCTGTGATACAGAAACTTCCAGTAATTGTTCTCCTTTTATGCCTTCTTTGAAATACTATTGATTTGAATAAATTGAATGAGAGGAGTCTGGCCACAAAATAACCTTGTCATTGCCCCTGAGAGAGCAGAAATTCAGATGCTGAACTTCACTGATATGCTGTGTTGAACAAGGCAGATTCTCAATGTGGAGTCCAGGGACTGCAGTCCTGACAAGTGCAGGCTTGAAAACTCAGCAGCTTAGGTCTTCCAGCTTGTGTGAAGAGCCTGAAGGTCCAGTAAATCTAGGACTGCAGAGAGATGGCTATAGCCTGTACTCTGAATGCAAGCACTTCACAGAAACAGATCACAAGATCAAAGCTGTGGCAGAACTGAATCTGGTGGCTTACATTCACCTTGAAAAGTCATAGTAATGACTAATGTTTAACTTACAGAACTGTAGTCAGACATCTACTTAAAATATTCAGGATTCATGGTTTAAATGGCAGAGCCTCTGTCCAGGTGGCATAAACCAGTCATACAGTCAGCAGATCTGACCCTTTGAGTAATGCACTTCCAGTGAATAATATTTGGACAGAAGAGGGAAGTCATTCAGCACAAGATTTGCTACCCTCAGTTATGAGTTTCATTCAGTCACAAGCCTTGGTCATTTTTATAGCNGCCCCTGCCAATTGCTCTCGTCTCCTTCGAGAAAAAAAAAAAAAAAAAAAAGGAAAAGAAAGCCTGTATTCTTGGAGTCTAATTACAGTTCCTATGATGAGAACGACAACCAGTGTAGGGCTGGAAAAGAGGTGCTGTGAACAGGGGGTCTGTACAGGAGGCCAGGGGAAAAAAAACCACTGGCATTTTAAGGTGGACTAGCTAAACTATCACGTAGAGATGTGCTGCACCTCGTTCAGACACTCTCTGGGACTGTAAGAACTGCTGATGACACCTAACAGATATGCAGTTTTACTGATTACAGACAATAAATTTATGATTGCATTAGTATAAAAGGAACTTGTTATACCTTTCCAGCACCATTATGCTTGAACAACCATGATTAAACTCCTAAACCTTAAATTTCTCAAGTTGGGATAACCTCTTAGAACACTTTTGTGTAGATACACTTTAGTGAGCCCTTAGACAGCTAGACTTGGACTTAGAAACAGTACACTTATAGCAGCACTGCGTTAAGCTTCGATTTATTATTTTTGTTTCTGAAATCCAGGCTTATTGCTTCAGGATGGTGCTCTGCTGGGTCATGCAGAGGTACTAGCTCACTCACAGGTAGCACAAGACAATTCTGTATAGTGTAGAGTGACACGGATATAAAAAAATTAGCAAATCAAATCTCCAAATTTATTGTGGAAGCTGCATTTTATTTGCCATTTCTACTTGTCAGGAGCTACCCGTAGTTGTTCCAGCATGGCTAGATATGAAAGTGTTACGATAATGCTTTTCTAAGGTACGATGTTTTACCAATAAATAGCTTTCCATTATGATTTACACTACACCTTGAGCTTAAAATTTTTATTTGTTCTAGTAGGGATCATATTTTACAAATCTAAATGATTGCAAATACATTAACTTAGATCAACTTTGATGATTTTTTTATATTACTATTTCTTATCAGAATTGCAATAAAGTGCAGGTGTCTGCACAGCTGTTATAAGGTTGCCCCATTGCTTTTCCACATAAGGCATGTTTAAATTGAAGTATGTAATTTTAACATGCCATTGTTTTAATATTAATCTTGGCTTCATTGCAAACACAGTCTTTATAAACAGTGATGATAACTGATGTAGTTTTTGTTACCAAGAAACTTTCTCACTCATTGGTGAAAATATCTGTATGGGGCAATATTCAAATCCATGTATATTTATGCACATTTATGTATGCATAAACATTTTGAAAATCACATTGGTATTCCCAAAAGTTTATTCCTCTGGGTAATTTTTCATGTGGCTTCATTTATATTATCCTCTGAAGTGAAATATAATTGCAAGGTCAGAATTTACCCTGTTAAATTGTTCTATGATCAAAATATACTGAAAGAGAAACCTATCTAGTGAGCTAATAAGGTGATGCTGGTTATTCTATGAACACCCACCAAATGCTAGAAAATTTAAGATCATAAAGTTTTATTCTTATTGGACACATTACTGCACTTGGAAATATAAATTGGTATTAGCTCAATATCAACTCGTAAATTATATTTTCTATGAAGATTAATAGTACAGATGGATTTCATGGAATGGCACCCTTCTGGGGTATTGTGTTGCAGTTATTTTTACTCTTTCCTTGATGCTTGAAATTCTATTTTCTTCATGTACAAAGTTCAAAGGTTTGGATACTTGAATCAAACCATCTACCATAAGTTAAAGTTAAAAAATTTCTTCATTATTTTCACCAAAATTGATTCAAGGGTGTATTGTTTTTTTCTGGGGCAAGGGATAGGTTGTTGGCTGGAATGTTGAACGTTACTGTAGGAGAAACATATTTTTCTATAAACGTCTCTCTGAAAGGAAACAACCTCCAGATGTGACCATTTCTCTGCAATATTTAAAAAAAACCACTCACTGAGTATCTTTTTGTTCCTCCCTTCTTCATCTTTCTGACTTCTTCCTCAACCTCTCTTTCTTCTCACCAGTTAAAGAGCATCCTTTTTTGATACTGTAATTCATCTCTTTATTCTAAAATCCAGCTGATTCCCACTTCACCCTGGATTTCTCTTCATTATCCTCAATATTTCTTTTTTCTTCTCTGATAAAAATTAAGTCTTCTTGACAGCTTCCAAATTTTATCATGGGAATTGTGCCAGCTTTGCAATGGCATTTGTTGTCTCTTTTGTCTGGTCTCAGCCTAAGCCTGCTGATGTTTTTGCCAATCCCTTTTCCTCAAGGACTCCTTTGGTCAGAAATGTCAAAGACAAACCTGAGTATCTTCTGCCTGGTGAAGTGTCAGGGAATTTAACAAAAACTTTTAAATTTAAAAAAAAAAAAGTACACACAAGAATATGCACTGTATTGTCAGTTCAGAGGAATTGTCATGTTCAGAGGTGGCAGTTAATGAGAAATCTTAGTTTATACTTACAGTGACCTTTTAGTAAAAGAACAAGAGGGAAGAATTTTGAGGAATTGGATCCATGTTTCTGATTCAGTCACTCTTCCAGCATACTCTAACAAGCAGCTGAACAAGGATATTCCAGGGCCTGTAGGATTTCAGTCCATTCTTCTGGAAGGGCCAGTCACCTTTAGAAATGCTCTTTGCGTAATCTAGAGAAGACCAGAGTTTGCCCTATCTTCTTGTAAGGACAGCAACACTACATCTCATATGGAGGGAAGGACAGGTTTCAGGCAGATGCAGAACTGTCAGACAAAACATAACTCTTCCCCCTTTCATGTTTGGCCCTGTATTTCCCCAGAAAGAAGAGAAAATGAAACAAAGAAAGGAATACAGCTGACTGAGAAATCAATAAACTTTACTAAGATTTAAACTTCCTAAGTAATAATCTGACCTGCTTTATTTTTAATTGACTGTCCTATGAATTGGTAATATTTTGTCTTCGAAATCTTTCAAACCTTATTGTAGGTATTACCTTTTATGGTTCGCTTCCTATAAATACATCAGAGGTATTAATGAGTAAAATAAAAATGCTTCATAAAAAGAATACATTGGCACCATGGTTGGGGGTTTTTTTCATGGTTCTACAGTGTAAAATTAATAGGACTGAGCCCCATTTTTCCCTTAATTTGTAAAAGAAGTACAAAGAAATATCATAGAGCTATACTAAGAACTTAATATTCTCTTAAATTGCTGTTATCATTCTGTGAGTGATGTTTTGTGACAGCTGAAGAACAAAGCCAAGAAAATGGAATAATTCCAGCTAAACTTGTATAAGTGTGAGATTCTACAAAATTTCTGCCAAGATTTTATTATCTGCTCATACACACATGGTTTTTTAGTGTCTCTCAGATTATTTGCTTAGTTTTCTCTCACCAAATGATAGAGTGAAGGAAGTTTTTAGCATTTTTCAACCACACCAAGTAATCTCCAAGGATATTTCTTCCAGTCTTCCTAAACTGCATATATAACATCTTTGAATACAAGCAAAAGCATATATTTAATTTTATTAATATTGCAGGAGGACAGCAGAGGCAAAAGAACGTTATGGTATGAGTTCATTTCAATGGCTTTGTTATTCTGAAGAAGTCAAAGCATTTTAAAAAAAACTATTTTAGTCTTGAAATAACTACTGCCTACCTCTGTTTAAAAGATGCATAAACTAAAATTCCATAAGGTTTAGTGAGCTTCCTGAAATCAAGCAATGAGTTAATGAGAGCACTTAGGGCACCTAAATTGATTATAAACTTAAAGGTGTTTGTGTGAATAACAAAATCTGGAACTACCAAATATATCATAGTGGTTAAATGGCAGTCAGAAATTAAGTGGAGAAATGGAGCTGGGGATGATTCAAGCTTTGATTCTATTTTTCAGCAGGTGGGGAGACTGCAGAGGGGGCAGCTGTTCTCCAACCTGTTTGCAGCACATTCCCCCATGGCAGTGAATCCCAGCCCTAGACAAACACTCTGAGACCCATCACTCAGCAGGCTGGGAGATATGTAGTGGTCCTCACCTCACTTTGCTGTGTGGACGTAGTAGGGAAGTTAACCAAAAGTTGATTGCTAAAGAAACTACAGAAGAAGCACCACAGAAGAGTAAAATGTAAGAGAAATATGAATTATCCTTTGGATGCTCTCATTTCTGATTTTTTTTCTTTTATGCACAAATCAAAACTAGTTTGGAATCAAAAGGATTGGGAAAAAGCAGAACATGAAAATGAACAGTACAAACATCCCAGTTATTTTTAACCTATGTCATCATGATCAAAAATAAAACTTACATGAAACACAATGTGAGCCAAGCTGCTTTGGATCCATTTAAAAAATTGCACCCCTTGGGGTTTCTGTTCACATCTCAGCCAACTGGGTATAGCTTGAAGGTACAGGGACAGAAACATCTGCCTACAAAATAACTGATCATATTCGCCTCATGCTCAAAGCTAGAATCAACTAAAGGTCTCATCTACTGTGACCAATGGTTATCTGAGTTTCCTGTTTTCTGACAAGTTATTTTAAGCAATGAAGACAACTTAAGAGACTTAGTGCTGTGCTACATGAAAGCCCAGAAAACCCTTCTCATGCCACTGGTTAGTCTAACAACTTATACTTATTTTTTTACAGTGTCATCCTTTATCACGATCCCATGGCATATGACTAACAAAACCACTCTCCATTCCTTCTCCACAAAATTTTTATTATTGTGTATTTTCTGTTTCCTGAAAGAAATGCAATTTGAGGAAAAAAAAAAAAAAATCCAGAACACAAAACGCAGCATACATCAGTTAGGAGGAATAGAAAAAAGCCTCTTAAAATACTCTCTGAAATAATCCAATGGGTAGTATATCTCTAGATTAAAATGAGGCAGAAAAAATAGCTGGTTTTAAATTTAAGGATCTCTGATCTTTTGCCTTTATATTCTGTGGCACTTGCAGTAAATCCAGAGTAAGACACTGAGCTTGGTAGCATTGCAGGCAGCCTAACATCATAGTTAGAAAGACTAGAATAAAGCTGAACAAGTTTAAGGCTTTATAGTGTAGTCACTGCATTTATTTTACTAGGTAGTTTTAGAGGCTTTTTTGCTTCATTCAGCTTTTTTCCAACTATCTCCTTTGTAAACTACAGTTAGTTCTTTGTTTTTACATTTATATAGGGCCTTTTTTAAAACACCCTTGCCAAAATCTCAAAACACAATGCTCTTCCTGTGAGTACCCATACAGTGTTGTAACCAATCCTACAAGCACAATACTACTGCTGGAAACATTAGTAGCGGTAACATGGGATACCTTTTCTCCCCTCAGGCTTACTGTAGATACTGTAAGAAATACATCATTGTTCGTTTACAAGACAATGGCATAGCTTCCAACATCCTATCAATTCTTCCCAGAAAATGTCACAGAAGCAGCACTTTCAAAGACTGATTTAGCAATACAGCAATTTCTCTAACAAAGAATAGAAGGTTAATGACGTTTCACCATTTTTTGACAATGGCTTTTCATGATCATTTATTTTAATTATGCTGTGTATATGTTAAAGGATCATTCCCAAATCCATGAAGAAAAGATTCCTCTTTAAAATGAATTGATTACACTAAAAAACCCAAACACCAATAGTAAATGATGTTACTGAAATTTAAGAACAAGGTGAATTGCTCTGAAGATATCTTCATAACAAGGAGGGGAAAGCATGTGTGACTCCCCTTCTCTGTGAAATGCCTGGACAAGGGGCTGTAAGTAGATACATGGAGCAATGCATGTGCAGCAGGTTCAGTGTGCAAGGAATTGCTTCTTACTCTAGTGCACCTGTTAATTCAGCCAATGACTAGTGAGAGTTAAAATATATTTAAGTGCATTGAAGTAATTGAGGGAATTCACCCCATGTAGTTTCAGTATGCCTGATTTCACCACGTCTGAGCTCAGGTGCATATCATGGCTGCAATGTTAAAGCAGAAGTGCAGCTGAAATTAGGAATTTTAATCTGATTATTATAAACCTAGATACAAATTCTTCCCTAGACTCCAGTATAGTCATTATCTCTCACATTTCTATTGTACAGAGGTATCTTTTTACAGCACAAACTTTTTCTCTAGTCAGCATATTCAAACCCATTCAAATAATTAAGATTTACAATACACTACATAAGTGTGACTGGTAAGACAGCACATATTAGCACAAGCCTTCCAAAGTTCTTAGAAATTGAATTTTCCAACAGTCTTTCAAAAGCAAAGCCTAGCTGCTGGTGTAACAGATACAATGTTTTTCCACACTGATAAATCAGAAAAGATTTTATCCGTGCTTAATAAGTTGAAAATTTTGTTTACATAGACATAAACATTTGAAATAATAAATGAGCACATCCATATACATGAATCCAGAAATAGCAAAACAGAAATAGAGGATACAGGCAATTCCCACTGACTCATGGTTTGAGCTGTGGAATGGATGAGCAGCTATGTGTGGCATTCAGCTTTTGTTGAGCTGCATCAAAACTTCAGGGTCTTTCTGCGCTACTCTAATTAAGCATTTATTTACAAAAGACCTGGCCAGAAACATGGCATTGAACTGTGATAGGTTTTTTTTAAGGCTTAACTTCTTTGTTTTCATGAGTCTAATAGTCCTGCGTAAATTTACTGCTCAGTTTGTGTGTTGTAACTTCTTCTGTGCTGCATCTCTGTGGGGTGCAAATACCTTAGAGAATACAAGCTTGATTGCCTGGACTAGTGAAGCTGATTTCTGAGCTTTCATTAAATTTCCAAGTGGGTGCCCAGCCATATGAGGGACCAGAGTGAAGAGTGGGGACCCACTCATTAGGTCCTCAGTAAAATAATTTTCACGATCCCTTAGAATGAATGGCCTGAAAGAGACAGCTAAAAAGGAAACATGAAGGATGCATTCAAAAAAGCACGAGTTTTTATGGGAAGTTGGTTGACATATGGTAAGTTGACATATTTACTGTAACTGAAATGAAAATTAAAGATGTACTAGAAAAAATGTTACAAAGTCTTAAAAATGGATATTCTTTACTCTGCACAGGTTGAAGTGTTAGTCACAACAGGAGCAGAGAAACTACAGAATTACATTATTAGGATGATCCTTTCCTTGTTGAATTAAAATACCAATTATTTGAAAGATCAGCTCAGGGTGTTATAAATGTGGGTTTTGATGCAGTAAGGGTGACTCTGTATTCTGCCTTTGAGGAAAATACAGTAACATACTAAATTTAAAATAAATAGTGTGTGAAGTGGCCTTAATTTAGGGAATTAATTTAATTCTTCTCAGTAAATTTGATTAAATCAAATACATGGATTCAGTATCATTTAACCAATGAAGCTTAGACTCACATCTTTAACTAATTCAGGCTGCATTCCTTGAATGTCATATGTAGAAAAGTTGTAACTGATCATGACTGAGGCCTAAGAAGAATGAAACAGAAACACTAACTGCCCTTGGTATAATGAATATTCTTTGTTTCTTCTGTTGCATGTTCCCACCATTTTTTTTAATCTAAAAGGTAAGTGCTTCCCTTCTGTCAGAAC
>VYZV01034873.1:20470-36693 GCA_013401275.1 Pandion haliaetus | reverse complement strand
ATATTTTTATTATCTTATTTTTTGTGATATACTAAAATAAATTCTGTCTTTGCTTTCTCTTATTAACAATGACAGAAGGGCAAGTAAGTGGAAATAGATCATATTCAAAATTCTGTTGAATTTATGAAGTGAACAAAAGTAACTGCTTTCAGTTCTCTTAGAAGGAACTAGTCCATCTCAGGAAGTAGTTAACTGCTTTTCAAACACTTCAGGGAAGTTTATGTTGATATTGTCTAATAATGCAGTTTACATATCCTTAGCAGATCATCCACATAGAAAAAGTATATTGATGTTTANNNAGAAAAAGTATATTGATGTTTAATTATAAGCAAATAGTTTAAGGAACACCTGTTGACACCAGTCATTCAATCCTCACTACTTAGTAACACTGACAGCTGCACTTGTAGATGGTCTACCTGGCTCAGGCACTTAGTTTCATCCTGCTGCAGAATTCCTTCTGTGAGTACTTGGAATTGCATAGAATCGCTTGTCCGAATGTATTTTGCCTTCAATACTTATCTAATACTTCCAAGTGACTTATTTAACTAAATGCTTCCTCTCCTTGTTCCACTTCCGACATTTTCATGTGTTATCATTGGCTTCTGTTTCTTCAGTCATCATAGACAGCTGTATTCTCAAACTCTCTCTACTTCTTCCTCTGCTCTCCATGTTAGAAGGTGTAATCTCCAAAGACTAGTAACATTCAGTACAACTTCTCTTTTAACCCTCAAGCCACTTACCTTTCACTGTCTCCTCTCCTGTGACAGAATTTCTTCTATGAATTAAAAATAAGAAAAAAGATGGAGTATTTAGATGAAACAAAATTGGCATGGAAATATATAAATTACTACACTCATTTTCCACATAATTTATATAACACTTGTTACATTAGTAAATATACTTCTTATTTTGGAGTGCCTGGAGGCAAGCATGTCTTCTGGATCAAAGATGCTGCATCTTAAAATATTTTATAAATTTTTTGTATCCACAAAAGTACTTTTCAAGATTGCACTTATTTTTGCATATTAACAAAGATGCTTTTTACAACCAGAGGTACATACCAAATCTGCAAGTACTAGAAGCAGTTACTCTAGAGGAGGAATGTCATGGGGCACCCCAGGGATTCTTGGGAAACTTGGGTTCAATTTTGTTTTCCTTCTTGTTCTTTCTGTGTGACCTCAGCCAAGTTACAGGTATTCTGTGGTTCAGTTCCTCCTGTGTAAAACAGGTGTTGTAAGAAGTTTCCAGCTTACTGAAGTAGAGAGATGTACTGAAGACAGTGGTCATTAAACATAATTCACTGGAATAGTACAGCTTTTCAGAAAAAGAAAAAATTTTCATCTGTACAGCAGATCAAGCTTTCTTGGCACTGTGGAATTCTGTGCAAATCTTACCAATTTCTGCTGGAAATACAAGGTGCATTTCCTGACTTTGTTGCATCTAGTGTAAACATGTGGCAGGGTAAATTTTTATATAGTTATAGAAATATTCCAAAACACTCCAGTGTATGCTCTTCTGCTGCTAGGAGGAGGCTGAGAGGGCACAGTAGATTATAGATACAAATTACATTGCTGAGATACAATTGTGAGAAGAGTAACCAAAAATCTCAGTGTACAGAATCCATTTAATGGCTTCTAGCAAAGGCAGGCAAATGGAGATTACAATGAAAGGTGGCCTAATAACATTTGTGAAGTCCGCTGTTAAATAAAAGGAAAAACTTGAACATGTAGAACAGATAAAGAAGTGTAAGAGCTTGCATATGAAATAAACAGGAATGGACAACAGAGAAGGATACGTACTCTCTGTTGCTTAGTCCTACCTTTTAACTTTTTATGTCATTTTTGCAAGTAAAAAGTGGTATCTGATTGCTCTATTTCTAGTATAGTAAATTAATCCTTTTCCACAATGTGTTCTTTCCTGATTTGAGGCATATATTCAACTGTCTTTCAAATCTTTCACAGAGTTTTTTTTACAGTATTTCTCTTTTTCCACGGTAATCTCATTTGCTTGCCCTCAAACACCTTTTTTCCATTTGCTTCCAAGCCAATCTTTGATGCTTTTAAATTTCATTTTCATTTAGTTCTGTAGGTTGAAGAAATATTTCCATTAAGATTTTAACACTATCAAAAATTATACTAAGTACAACATAGCTACTAGTGAAAAGCAATCAAATTCTTTTACTTTGGAGAGCTAGCATGCACATCGCTATGAGTTGCATCATGTAGTAAAATAAAATGCTATAGTAATGGTCAAGATGTCAAGTCAAGATGTTTTTCACTTCCTGTGTGGATGCTTTTCTTCCTTCCCTGAAAGAATGCTCCTAAAAACATCCCAATGCATCTAGCAAATCACATGCCTTTCTAACATTTGGGAGCAAAAAAGGCTCCTGGTCAATTTGCTATCTACGTTAGGTCTGTTTACTTTATATTACTTCAGAATATGACCAGCAATGAAAAGGCATCAACACGTTGCAGCAACTGAAAATTTTGTAGTGAAACTCCTGCATCGTTACAGGTGTGCTGGTTTTGGCTGGGACGGGGTTAATTTTCTTCATACTAGCTAGTATGGGGCTGTTTTGGATTTGTGCTGAAAACAGTGTTGATAATTCAGGGATGTTTTCATTATTGTTGAGCAGTGCTTACACAGAGTCAAGGCCTTTTCTGCTTCTCACCCCACCCCACCAGTGAGGAGGCTGGGGGGGCACAAGAAGTTGGGAGCGGACACAGCTGGGACAACTGACCCCAACTGACCAAAGGGATATTCCAGATCATATGATGTCAGGCTCAGCATATAAAGCTGGGGGAAGAATAAGGAAGAGGGTGATGTTCGGAGCTACGGTGTTTTTCTTCCCAAGTAACCATTACACATGATGGAGCCCTGCTTTCCTGGGGATGGCTGAACACCTGCCTGCCGACAGGAAGCGGTGAATGAATTCCTTGTTTTGCTTTGCTTGTGTGCTTGGCTTTTGCTTTACCTATTAAACAGTCTTTATTTCAGCCCATGAGTTTTGTCATTTTTACTCTTCTGGTTCTCTCCCCCGTCCCACGAGGAGGAGTGAGCGAGCGGCTGCGTGGGGCTTAGCTGCCGGCTGGGGTTAACCACGACACAGGACTTCCTTCCTTCTGTTATGAAAGCAGGTCGTTCATACAGTACTTCTGAGAAGGCACTGACTTCTGTAGTGGACAGTACCAATTCACCAAGTTGGGGAAAGAATTTGTATATAAAGGCATTCACCCTCAGGGAGTGGAAAATCTGCAGGGCAAGAGATTACATGTGGTTAGAAAGAGAAGTATTGATAGAATCCAGCAAATCTGAAGCAAATAGTGACAAATCTCAAAGATGATGAAGAAGAGAAAAGTGGCCCATCACAAAGATGGCAAGTATTGTCATGTGGCAAGGATGGGCAGAAGTCACAGAGAAGACACCAAGAAGCTTTTCGTTAACTGCTGAGACAGACTAACACTGGCAGAAAAAAGATGGTGTTAGGGTCAGTTGGAGGGTCACTGATTATGGAAAACAAATATTTAGAGGAAAATACACATGGAAAAACATTTAGCCTGTTACGAAGCCTAGAAACTTTTAGCCTGTTATTCAAAGCTATATTCACAGAAGTTATGTACTTGCTAAATATCAGAGTGAAAAATAGCATAAAGAGTATGTCCTGATTTCAGCTGGGATAGAGTTAATTGTCTTCCTAGTAGCTGGTACAGTGCTATGTTTTTGAGCTAGGTATGAGAAGAATGTTGATAACACACCGATGTTTTCAGTTGTTGCTAAGTAATGTTCAGTCTGAAGTCAAGGCTTTTCGGCTTCTGATGCCCAGCCAGCAAGAAAGCTGGAGGGGCACAAGAAGTTGGGAGGGAACACAGTCAGGGCAGCTGACCCAAAGTGGCTAACGGAGTATTCCATACCATGTGACATTTTAGGAACTGGGGGGGGATTGCCCCTCGGGGACTAATGGGCGCGTCGGTCGGTGCGTGGTGGGCAACTGCATTGTGCATCACTTGTATAGTCCAATCCTTTTATTATTACTGTTGTTATTTCATTAGTGTTATCATTATCATTATTCGTTTCTTCTTTTCTGTTCTATTAAACCGTTCTTATCTCAACCCACGAGTTTTAGTTCTTTTCCTGATTTTCTCCCCCATCCCACTGGGTGTGGGGGGGGAAGTGAGTGAGCGGCTGCGTGGTGTTTAGTTGCTGGCTGGGGTTAAACCACGACACAGTTCAAAGAGCTGCCACAGACACTAATAGTAACTAATTCACAGGGCATCACAGCAGAACAAGCTGAGGCCTGCAGAAATAAACTGAGAGCTAGAGAGGATTCAGCTTCAGAGGGTACCCTAGATGCTAGGTATAGAAGTCGTTGGGATTTGTTCTGTATTCTTTTGGACTGCCAATGTAGGGCATGAGTTGAAAATACTCCTTATGTTATGACAGGTCCTTCCATCTCTTCTCAGGTTGGAAAGTATTATGCTAATTTAATAGATTATAGAAGGATCTGGACAGGCTGGATCGTTGGGCTGAGGCCAACTGAATGAGGTTCAGCAAGGCCAAGTCCCAGGTCCTGCACTTTGGTCACAACAACCCCATGCAAGGCTTGGGGAAGAGTAGCTGGAAAGCTGCCTGGCAGAAAAGGACCTGGGAGTGTTGGTCGACAGACAGCTGAATATGAGCCAGCAGTGTGCTCAGGCAGCCAAGAAGGCCAACAGCATCCTGGCCTTCTGTATCAGAAACAGTGTGGTCACCAGGAGCAGGGAAGTGATCATCCCCCTGCACTTGGCACTGGTGAGGCTGCACCTTGAGTACTGTGTTCAGTTTTGGGCCCCTCACTACAGGAAAGACATTGAGGTGCTGGAGCGTGTCCAGAGAAGGGCAACGAAGCTGGTGAGGGGCCTGGAGCACAAGTCTTATGAGGAGCGGCTGAGGGAACTGGGGTTGTTTAGCCTGGAGAAAAGGAGGCTGAGGGGAGACCTTATTGCTCTCTACAACTACCTGAAAGGAGGTTGTAGTGAGGTGGGTGCTGGTCTCTTCTATCAAGTAACTAGTGATAGGATGAGAGGAATTGGCCTCAAGTTGCAGCAGGAGAAGTTTAGATTGGGTATTAGGAAAAACTTCTTTACTGAAAGAGTTGTTAGGCATGGAACAGGCTGCCCAGGGAAGTGGTTGAGTCACCATCCCTGGAGGTATTCAAAAAGCCTGTAGACAAGGCACTTCAGGACATGGTTTAGTGGGTATGGTTGATGTTTGGGCTCGTTGATCTTAAAGGTCTTTTCCAACCTAAATGATTCTATGTTTCTGTGATTATTTACTTATTACAAACCTGTCAAATGTCAGTGCAACAATACAAGAGACAAAGCTGCAAGGACGTAAAGTAATCAGGCTTTTACTACTCAGGATAATGTAGATTCTAGTCTTCGGGACGTAGACTCCTATCGACTACTAACTAAGTGCTTGGTCTGAAAGGCCTAGTCTTGATAAATCCCTGACCTCCTGATTAATCCTTTACTTCCCTTTCTTTCCCTGCCCTGAAAATAGTTTTCCTTGTACACCTTCAGATTGGTCAGTCTCTAGTCAGAGTTAAGTGGCAAGAAAATGGAAACAAGGAGTTTTCTCAGGTATTTGTTCAGGGTTTTCAGGGAGTGGTAAAAGATGTTCTGACTGTGAACGTCTGTAGCTGTGGCTGGCAGTTCAGCTACTCCACAGCTGCTGTATCCAGCATGTCTTTCCACACTTTTCAGCAATACTACACTCATTTTTTATTCCAGAAGTTGAAGTATGTCAGTATAGAAGAGCAGATTCTTCGCTTTTGGTGAGGAAAAGTGAGTTTAGTGAGAATCTCACTAACCTTTTATGGGGCAAAGTGATATTCAGTCACCTTATGTAGGAGGATAAGACAAGGAAAACAATGGTCATGACAGAAAAAGCATGTTTGGCAGAAGTCTGCACCACTGACATGGGGCCAACTGCAAAAATATATACTTGTGCTTAAGAAGAAAAGGCCAGACAGTAAAATATTTTCTGTTCCTGTGATTTTTTTCCTGTTTCCTCTTGATACTGGCTAGGAGAGGAGAATAAAGAGATAGAGCCAGACAATCTCTTTTCAGTGGAAAGAATGGAAGGCAGGAAGGGGACATCTTTGGATACAAGCACAAGATCGCATAGCTTAATAGCCTCCAAAGGAGCAGATAGTTCTACAGAAAATGAAAGACTCTCCCTAAAGATCTTAATGACATAGTTACCCTGGGTTTAGAAGCTTGTATTTCTCACACCAAAAACTAACAAATGGAGTCAAAACAGAGGCTCCTGAGGGAGGTGAGTAAACTGAGACCCTCAATGAGCAGTATCCATACCATTCAGGGAAAAGTAAAGATCATCCAGTTCAGAGTGCCAAAGTGTTTACAGCTTGCATCCCAAGTTTCTCCTCTGCACTCTGCTGAGGCTTTTGCCAAATCCCTACATACATTAGAAATACTAACCACACTCCGTACTTGCTTGAGAGACTGCTTATCAGTGGAGAATACAAATTCAGCCTGGATACTAAGTTCTTCTAGTGTGTAAAACAGTCATATACAAGGATGACCAGTAATGATTAAGCTATGGTACTACACAGAAGTTCCTCCATGTGAATTGAATTAATTGATTTATTAGTAGCAAAATAGCCAGGTGCGTCAGGCTAATTAAGAGTATGATTGCTAATTACCAGCACTGGGGACAGTATGAGTGGTTGCAGAGGCAATAGATGCAGTCTGTTTGTAACAGCTCTATAAACTGCTAGATAGTTAAGACTGGGGAAAAAACAGGGCCGAAGACGTTGTTAGGGTTGGAAATGTAACTGATTGCAGGGTCCGTGCAGATGAGGTGAAAGCAACCAGTCCTATAGAGAACTTCTGTCATTCCTCAGCAGTCTAGTCCAGTGGTCTCCAAAGTGAGGTGTGCACAAGATAATCTACTGGGGCACAGGAAGAAAATATTTTTTTGTACCATTAATAAATAATTAATAAAAGTAAAGTATTTAATTTGTCTTTATCTCAATCTTTTTATAATTTTTCATTTTTTATATTGTACATAATATATTAGTGTAGTAGTACATGTATATAATTTAAAAATTATACAGGGGTGTATGATCAAAAAAGTTTGGAGTCCACTGGTCTAGTTTAAAGTTCAGAATATCTTTCAGGTTTCCAGTTTTCTGTGTATTTCAGTCTCTCTGGTATACTGGATAATGTTAGCTAGTTTGGCTGTCAGGTTTAGGTGTTTTAAAGAAAAAAGCAATACAATGTGGTTGTTGGTGTTTTTAAAGTTTATGATTTAAACTTGACATTCACATGCGTTTAAAAATGAACGTTTCTCTATAATGCTTCATAAAACATATAATATAACTGTAGAGCCAAATGGGAGCAAATAATTGTTATTTTCAGATTTTTTGACTAAACAAATGCTATGGAGAAAGTGCTGGCTGGGACTGTATGATCTAAATTTGGAAAATCTATTTTAATATGTCTATATGACCATAGCTGTATTAAGCAAAAAAAAAATCCAGGTAGTATGCATATTGCAGAAGGCTGTGATTATAAAACCTTAGAATTTGTAGATCAAAGAAATGAAAAAAAAAATCTACAATGTATTTCTGTCTATGGAATTGCTATAGAAGATGTTTGAAAACAATATCAACACTGTGATTTT
Organism: Pandion haliaetus; assembly: GCA_013401275.1. NCBI lineage: Eukaryota > Metazoa > Chordata > Aves > Accipitriformes > Pandionidae > Pandion > Pandion haliaetus. The sequence goes on along the minus strand of VYZV01034873.1, from coordinate 29,007 downwards.
TGAAGCATTTCTTACTCTGCACTCATCTAATTTATGCTAAATTAATTTCAAAAAAGATAACGTCATTTTTTATACTGAACATTAGGTTCCCCACACTTCTTCCTTTATCAATCACTACATAGTTCTGGATGTTCCTGTTCTTAACATCCCTCTCTTTTTTCTCACTAGTAAATGAACCAGAAAATTTACTCCATTAAAACAAGATTCTTTTTCCTTTCAGTTTGCCTGCCAAAACTGGTGACGTCCTTAAATGCTGATACAGATGCTTTAGAGTGAACAAACTTCTAAAACTTACTCTATGTTCATAGTGATGCTCAGAAAAGGGGTGTTTTCCTCTGTTCTCTATTCTTCATAGCTTGACTGAAGGACTACAAAAATAAAGGTTTCAGATAAATATTTTACCTTGTTCTAAAAGAAGCTTCTGCATGTGTGGGGTTTTTTACTTTTACCTTAGCTTAAAAGGCGAAAGTGAAATGTCGCATTGTAGTAAAGAAATTCTGATGAATAATTGATGCTGATGAGTAATGATACTTGCAGCATTGCTTACCCAAATGTAATTCAATCAGTATCGCAAATCATTTTGTCTTGTCAGATTTTGCCAACATATGTGTCAGGCTTGTGGGAGGAATGTTTATTTCCCATACTAGTTGTATCTGTTTGGTTGGGGTTTTTCTAATTCACTTGTTTCAGTTCACTTAGCTGGTATTGAATCTTTTCTCTATGGTGCCACCACCTCACTTAATTTGCTCAGTAGGAGAAATTCTTATCCTAAAGAGGGTGCTGGGATCAGAATTTCCCCAGCAGACTTTTTCTGATGCTTTATATTTTCCTTAACATCACATGCTTTTCCTAGTGAATTACAGTGACTTACTTATAGAAACATTATTTGGTAAATAGTAAACATTTTTAAGGATTATTTCTTTTCAGAGAGCTTAACAATATATGGCAATTTTGTGGAATTCTCTCTTCTTTAGCTTCAGTCTGATCTTTATTCTCCTGAGCATAAAACGTTAGGCAAGTTTTTTTCAATGAGATGCCTGTGAGAATTTTAAGTGCATTATTTCACTAAGCAAAGTAAATGAAATTTATTATGTATCTGTATACCTTTTCTATCTCAAAACATTAGCTTTCATCTAATTTGTGGATCTTGTTTTGATAGATTGCTGCCAAAAGACTTGTGTACAGTGTTTCCTGAGATCTCCCCCATATGTCATTATGTTCATGTTTCTATGCTGCCACACAAGTTGTCAAAGATGCCACATTTTTTTTCCTTTTCCTCCTATCTGACATATCCCTGGCATTTGTTTCTAGTTCTGTTTTTTAAAATGTTTGAAATTAGATGAATTAGATGTCTTTTTAAAGCTGCTTTAGTATTCATTGCTCCCTTGATTGATACTATGCAGTAGCTTTTACCCCTTATGTACCAAAACTAAAAGAAATACAAATGTCATTTTCTGACCTCATGTCAAGAGCTTGTGGGTTTCCTTTGACTTGTTCCTTTAGAAATATTTTAGTTCGCTGTTTAGGATTAGATACTTCTTGCTTCAACTGCTTGAGATATACCCCTATATGAGCTCCAGCTTGTGCAAAATGCTACAATCAGCATTCTTACTAGTGCATTGGTCTCACAGAACAATGCTTAAATAGTTGTATGGGCAACACATTCAGTTTTACTGTTCTTGCAAGAATGCATTTTGACTTGCAAAACAATACTGCAACACAGAACATCCACTTTCTGGGTCTTTTGTCTAACTGTGTGCCTGCAGTTCACCTCATGAGGTCTTACACTGCTGACCTCTGGCCTGACAACTCAAATTTATTTGAAGCTTTTTTATATCTCTCTCTTTCAGCTGCTACACTCCTCAAAGATGGAACTGAGTGTTGTCTATGGAGGGGCAAGATGTATCTCATACTTCAGGTTTTAGATCAGAGCTCAAACCTTACTGGTTCCCTTTGGCTTAAGCTGATTAACTGAGCTCTGCCATTAGTGTCTGTGAAATGTCTTGGCAGACCCATCTGAAAGGTATTATTTAAGTACCATGCGTATTGTATATACAAGTTAACTGTATCAGAGTTATTTTTCTGTAGGGACAAATGTATTGGTTTTTAATTGTTATTTTTAATGGATCAGAGTAAAATATTGTTCTGTTTTATTTGATCTCTGTCCCCTGGTGGGCTTTCTTTTTTTCTTTCTTTCCAATAGTGTGACAGTTTCCTCTTTAGACTTTTAATTAAGTCTCCAAGGACCCCCTGTATTAGCAATGGTGGTGGCAGTCTACCATTCTGAGAGCTAACCCAGCTAGTTACTCCCAGGCTATAGCAAGTTTTATAAAGATGATTGTTGTATATTTTTAAACTCCAGTAGAGTTTGGGGGCTTGTTTTAATAATGAAATGGCTGAAATGGCCAAACCATTCTTATATCTGGCTACAGAAGAAATTGCCACACTTACAATTGTGTTATCATGGTCTATTCAGGTCATGCATCAGAGCTGAACATGGAAATTCAGACCAGTTACTTCACAACAAAACTGCTAATGGCATTGTCCTCGTGAGGTGATCTGATTACATCCCTCTGTTTTTTGAACTTCTGCAATAGTACTTGAGTCGCTTTTAAAATCAGACACTTTAGATGTCTTTTCCTCCTTTTTAGGATTATTATAGATAATGCTGCATTAAATACACTGTATCTTCTGCTTGCCATTCATTCTATCACTCTCTTTTTTGCATCTTTAGATGTCTTTCCATGCTACTGTAAGAAAAAAAATACCAGTTGTGCATCTTCCTTTTTATTCAAAAATTCTTCCCCAAAACCTATTTCCCCCTGAAATCCAGATAGTCAGACATTTCTTAGCTCTGCCACACAGCAAATTTGTAAGAGGATTATAGCAAAGGTGGTGTTAGTTGTGCAACAGTAAAAAAAAATCAGAATTAAATATAGACGCTAACAAGATAGCCTTAAGAACCTATGAGTAACCCTATTATCTCACTATCAAGACATGTCCTTAATTTCTTATTTTCCCGGTTCCTCTAACCTCCTCCTCATAATCAGCACATCAGTCTAATACAAGGTAGTTTTCAAGGAATTTGAGGCTGGCACTGGCTTTTCAAGGTTGTTATGAAGAAGCATACTGGATACATATATAAACACATGGACTCAGTGAAGGTACTTTTATTTACAAGTTGCATCTGGAATGCTAAGTCCTTTTTAAAAAAAAAAAGTTTCAATCTGAACAAACTGGGAAAACAAGGGTAGTTCAACCCAAGATAAACATGTATTATGCCCATGTACTTGCGGTGAAAGAGAAGACCCCCCTCTTCTGGCATGAGCTGGAGTAGCTCTCAGCAGAAGACTTGATAAAATATGTTCAAAACCATGTTTTGGTCACACATAGGGATACACCTAGGATTAATACCTGATAACAAATATTTCTTCCTCCATCGTGTCCTCTGAAGTTTTCTCACTCTACACTTACACACAAAACTTAGTCCTCCACACCAGCTCTCTGAATGTATAGTAAGAGTGTTCTGGCTTCTTTGCCAGAGATCAAACACGCAGTGTGTCCCAGACTCATTCTTTATGCATAGTTGTTTTCTGGTTCAGGACAAAAGGTATGAAGAAGTCTCTATTCCAAGCACAGGGTGGACTGAGCACTGATACTAAAAATATGCCCTGCAGTCTTGATGACTGTAGAAGGAGAAGCCCTTTGACAGGCAAATTCTCTTTGTTCAGGCAATATTATTTGCTGCATTCTTCTCTGAAGGTGACCAGGAATTCCAGCTGGTGAGAAAAGACTGTTGCTAAAGATCTTCAGAAATCCTTCTGTATCCAACATTTCAATTGTTCCTGTAAATACAAGGTTTTCTCTATGATAAATGTGGCAGTGAGAATTCTGTCCCAATCACACTTCAAAACAGAAAACCATATGTGTATTTGTTGTTATCTATTTTGCTGCCAGAAATAAAAAAGAGGCATTTATAATGTTTCCTTTTGTTTGTTTTTAAATTTTGCATTACCTTTTATTTTTACCAACCTTTACAGTTCATGAGTTAATGGTAGGTAGATGGAGTTCTTTCCTGTTAGATCATATATTTCACCCTTTGGAAATGCAGGATAGACTAGCTTTCCCTACACCTAATAGTTAAGAAAAAAATAAAGCAGTGAGAGACATTCACATTCCTCCCATCTTGCCAAAGGAGCAGCTGTTTTGCTTTGGTTTTAAAAATTGAAGTAATAGATTGAGAGAAATGTAATGCTGTTTAGTGTAGTTCATCTGTAAAGTAGAATATTCCCTGTGAAATGGGAGGAGTTTTAAAGACCAACACTGTATAGTTGTCTCATTTCTATGCAGTAATAAACAAAATAATGTATTTCTTTCCGACACACAGATAAGATATAAACTCAAGCATTGTTACTTTGGTAAGTGCTGGAAATAGAATGGCAGCCATTATGATAGATACTGAACTTGTATAGCAATCTATCTTAAAACAGAAAAGCTCTTAGTTTTCAGTATTTCTCTCCTGTATTTCAAACATATTGCAGATCATTTTAATATATTTTATACTTTTTAATTCCAGATTATGATGTCAAACCTAAATAAAATGAAATTACAGGTCTTCATTCTTCTGTTCTCAGTGGTTTTACTGGCTTTATTTTATTTTATATTATTAATGTTCAAATGTTAACTAATCTTTAACTTTTTCTGTATGAAATCTGAACAAAGTACAGAAAAATATCATAAACATTATCTTTGAAACATTTACCTGGACTTTTCTCATTACTTGCTCAGATTGTGCAGTACCGTTTTGCTTTTTAAATTTGTTTTATAATTGGAGCAGTTTTCAACCACTACTACGAAACAGGAATTTGCTCTGGAGTTGCTATACTAATGGGTAAGAACGACCTTCCTTTTCTTCTGAATACATTTGCATTTGGAGAACTTCACCAAATTTATCCACTATGTCCCAAATAAACTCTGTTTATGAACCACCCAGAAAGATGAGATCAAACCTTGAGACTAAATGGCTGGTACATCAACCAATCTCCCTCTGAAGTGTTTAGTTAGGAATGTTTAACAGTTACTGTTGAACTACAGTAAAATTAAAGAAGTCACAATTTGGGGGAGGACAGGTGTAGAAGGTTTCTTGGGGTAGAAGGGTAAGCTAGGAGAGAAATCAGCTATGTATTTCTAATTATTTCAAAGCATGCAGAATCTTTGCCCTGGGGTAGCCCATGAAGGACAGACATACAGTATGGAGTCTAAGAAAGTTGATAATATTGCATTAATTATGATTTTATTATAAAACTGTAACAGGGAGAAAAGAACCTTGATCAGCAAAAAATCTTAAAACTGGTTAATTGTTAGAGGATAGCAGATTAGTAATTTATTGTATCTATAGTTTATGCATCTTCATATTCTTGAGTGTTTATATGAAGAACACATTGTATTTCTAGCTGCAATATTTCATGAACTGTTTCTCAAACCTTTTAAAAGCCATTATGAATGTATATAATGACTTTCTACTTGGTTATCTAATGCTAGGTCAGTTCTCCATTTCTCAATGAAATGTCATGCTGGAAGCTTTTTGTGAGCAATTCTCAGCAGGTGGGTTACAGAGGGAGAGAAGAAGCATTTTATCTCCTATGATAGTGAAGCTAAGCCTGTTGCTGTGTTGCTAACCAGAGTTTTAAAAGGTTTGGAATCTATATTCCATTTTACTGGTGACTTTAAGTGACTTTAAAGCAGCTAACTTACTTACAGCTAAGTTTTTAAAGGTCTTCTGGCATCTGTTTTCCAAGGATTTCAATGGTCATCCAGCATCAAAACACTTTAAAAAAAAATTGTCCTTACTGTGTGCTGCCTTTAGCTTACAATCTGTAAACATTCTGCCCTGACAGGTGTGTCAGGAGACTATATGTTATATATGTACTAGTATCTTACAATATTAATATAGACATTAGACTGTATGATGCTCAGTTTTACTGAAGAGTGGATTAGTAGTAATTAAAACAGACTGAAGTTCTCTTAAAACTATGACAATCAACTTCATCAGGACTTTGAAGACTAGAATTGTTTTATTCAAAACAAAGAATTCACTGATATTCACAGAATTTGCCCTTGCAGCCAAGAAGGCAAATGGTACCCTGGGCTCATTACGAGGAGTGTCACCAGCAGGTTGAGGGAGGAGATCCTTCCCCTCTACTCAGCACTGCTGAGATCACACCTAGAGTGCTGTGTCCAGGTCTGGGCTCCACAGTAAAAGACAGATATGCAGATACTGGATAGTGTCCAGCAAAGGGTCACTATGATTGTGACGGGACTAGAGCAACTCTCCTATGAGGAAAGGCTGAGAGCACTCAGTCTGTTCAGGCTGGAAAAGAGAAGGATCGGGGGGAGGGGATCTCATCAATGTGTATAAATACCTGAAGGGAGGGTGCAAATAGAACAGAGCCGGGCTCTGTTCAGTGGTATCCAGTGACAGAACAAGATGCCACAGACACAAACTGAAACACAGGAGGTTCCCTCTGAATGTCAGGAAACACCTTCCCACTGTGAGGGTGACAGAGAACTGGCACAGGTTACCCAGAGAGGTTGTGGAGTCTCCATCCTTGGAGGTATTCAAAAGCCACCTGGACATGGTCCTGGGCAACTGGCTGTAGACGGCCCTGCAGGGCATCTTTTGGTGCACACTGTACTGGTTGTAATAATTTCTGAAGATTTTAAAGAATTTCACACCTAAATTTCTGAATAGTGCCAAACAACATAGTGATTGTGATTTGATGATATTGTGCACAAATGCAGAAAAGAAGTTATCATAGATAGTAGCCTCAAAGTAGAAGTTGGTATTTCGTGGGATTTGTCGTATGGAAGGAGCTTTAATTGTATATAAACTGTACACTAAGAGTTGAAGAAGAATTATTTCTTCAAATTTAAAGGGGCTTTTTATTAAAAAGGCCTTTTCCTGCTTTCCTGCCCAGGCTTCTTCACACTTTTGGAAGAAGAGTTAATAGAATGAATCCTGTTGGTAAAACTAACTTTAAGAAGAGTCCTTACTAATAGCTAGAGAAGTAAACACTACCTTGCTATTGCCACTTGAAATTACACAGAAGTTAATGTTAAACCATGTAAAATAGTTTATTTATCTCTGTACTACTGTTACTTGTAACTAAATGAACATTGGTGAAATATTTGAACAAACAAAATACATACAAGTAGATATACATATCAAAAACTTACTTGAATGAAAGCAAATCTTCACACATACCTTGTATTTGACAAGCTGACAGACTAAAAAACATTTTAAATTGAAGCTGTATATAAAACCTCTACATGTAGTCACTAGACAAAGGGTTTCTAATCAATGTATTGCTCTTTAGGAAAGGTTCATCATGTCTGAGGGCTGATACTTTGAAAAATCAGTATTTACTGCTCATGCTTCAGGGTCCTAGAGAAGCGATTGCTACTAACAGATGGAAAAGTTACAACAGCTGTAAACTCTCTATCTCAGCAGGCACTGATTACATGGATAAGATCAACAAAAACACATTTGAGGCCTAAATATTCTGGTGGTGGTGTTAATTCTCTGTCCTTCATTTAATCATATTATTTAACTAAGAAAAAAAATACATTTTCAGTGCTAGTATACAAGCATATTAAAAAAGCTAGTATTCAAACCAGAGAAAATAATTAAAGCTTCAGCCAGCCATGCTGTAGCTCTGTTGTGTGTCTAACAGTTTACTGTTGGCATTTTTTATTTAACTTGTCCACCTTCTTGGTGTAACTAAGCAATGCAGTTAAATTATTACAGCCCTTATCCCCTCAATTAGAGTGATATTATGTTGTTACAGCTCTTTATTAGAGAAGAACAGCCTTATCTATGTAAGGCAAATTTGTATAGATGACATGCATTCATGCAAGAGGGGTTTTTTTGCTAGGAAAAATAGTTTTCTTGAAAATTTTCAGATTTAGACTAGGCTTCTTTTCAATTTGGAATAATGCTAGTGCAAAGGAAGAGAAGAGAAACCACTGAAAAATTTTACCTCTAACTCCCTCATGCTCTAGCTCTCAGTGTATCCTAGCAAAGGCTCTTTATTTCCAGTCACACAAGCAAAAAGAACTGGAGGGAGTGACATGAGAGAAGCTTAGTGCTTAGGGAACACAAGGATGAAGTCTGTCTTTTGATTGTTTTTAGCAGAATTAGGGGTGGAACAGCTGGGGAAGTCCTTTCTTTTACTCACAAGCAGACACCCCACTGGAAATGCTCATGCAGCCTTCTCATGTAAACAGACACATGCTAGACAGCACCTGAGAGGAGGCGTTGTATATTACTCTGTATACTTAAAAGAGCAGTTACTTACACCAAAAGAACATTTATTTTCCAGGATTAGCGTATTGTCTGCTTCTTATAACAGGCAGCAATGCCAGAACTAAATCTTCCAAAGAACAATGGTTACCTTTCAAGCTGATCCAGTGACCACTTTATAGAATCATAGAATAGTTTGGGTTGGAAGGCACCTTTAAAGGTCATCTAGTCCAAC
>VYZV01034872.1:6630-18234 GCA_013401275.1 Pandion haliaetus | reverse complement strand
TTTCCTTGCAAGGTCATTCCACTTCTCTCTCTCTTCACAAGATCTCCCTCCACACTGAAAAGGAAAAAATACTCAAAATTTCAGCTATTAAAGGTGCCCATCAATTTAAGAGAGGCATCAGGATGTTCTATACATCATCTCCGCATAGCACAGTTCACAAAACACTCAAAAACTGCTACTTTACTGAACCTACGCATATATCCTATATAGCATGCGACTGAGGGATTCGTTCTCCCAACAGTGTGAATGATTCAAATCAGGCTTTATTTATGTTTAACAGTGGAACTTCTGATCTGTTCATTACCATAACCCAGGGAAGACAGGACTCATTTTAATAGAATTAAGCAATCTCAAAAAGACACAAAGCTTTGGCAGTCCCAAGGGATGCTCAGTCTGCATTCATTTTGTAGTGCCATCTGTGATGCTATTAGAGGAGTATACAGATATTTACCACTTCTCCATCAGTAGCTTCTGATGCATCTTGAGGTTTATTACAGCAGCACTTAGCAACTGTGTGTGATGTCCCAAAACCCAGGATCTTCATTTTGTTATTTCTATAATACAGCTTGCTTCTGTAGAACTCAAAGCTGACTTGATTAAACAGAGCCCTGAGTAATTTTGTCCCCAGCATAGCAAGGAGCCACTTCAAAATAAGCTCCTATGCAAGAGGTCCTCCAGTTCCCACTTTGGTGTGTTCACACAGTACTACACAGACAGCAAGCAGCCCAGCTGAGTAATGATGCATATTTTTCTTCTTAACCAACAACATTTAAAGTATATATCTATTATATAGACTCACGAGAAAAGTTTTTACATAAACAAGGAGTTGTTTGAATTGAGGGTTAAGCATCATAGAGGGCACCTGGAAAATAAATGCCTTGCCGCTTTTTGTGCTGGGGCTCAGAAGAACACAAAACTGTCCTGCCCTGGACCAGGCATCTTCTCTTTCTGTCTTTATTGCAGCATGATGATGATGAAGGTATCAATGAATCTGCGGTTTATTCACACCTGAAATCCCTTAAAGTGCTTAGGAAAAGCCCATATATAAAAATCTCAAACTCCACTCAAGCCTATCAACAGCAGAGCCTGAAATATCTGGAAAGCACCTAACTGCACATGTTTTCTCACACTTAAAGGCACAGCTTCTGCCATCATCATGAAGCACCATGACTGAACTATTTAAAAAAAGAGCTACAAAAATCTACTTGTCCGAGAAAACAAAACAGTATCCAGTGCTCTGCACAACAGCACAGCTGGAAACCGCCGATGAGATTTGCTTCATGAGTATCTCTGAGCCACACCTGGTTTTCCCTTTGTTCCCTTTTCCAAAAGTCTTGCCTTTTGCACACCTGCCCTCTCCAGGCTGGTCTCATCCTTGTACCAGAGTGCTCTTCTCCCTGCCTTCTAGGAATATCTTTGGCAGGTGCCTGCTTTGACATTTTAAAAGAACCAACCAGAATTATGCACAATCCTTCTAGGAGCAGTACATGCTTCTGCAAAGCCCCAAGTTGTCACAGCGTTGAAAAATCTGAATTATAATTTCGTAACTCAGTACATTTCAAAGATATATTTACCACATTCCAGTCCATGCACCACATACATGCAAATTCACTCATCCTTACAAATGAACCAAACTTTTCTCAGTAGCATGCTGTCAAAACAGTAGCTGTTTATTACTGCTAAAACACATACTACTGAGGTAGGAAGTCATATTTACAAAGTTCTCAGAAGATTAAACATCCAATGAATGTCAGGAGAAGAAATAATAAAGAAATTCATTTTAGTAACTTCAATCCTTTGGCCCTTTTCCATTAGAGCTGATCTCCTGGAAAGCTGAATTTAGCTTTTGGGATTTTTTTCCTCTCTAACAACAGATTGAAATTAGTTTGAACTCAAGGGCAACTTCTTTAATACCTGTCCAACACACATTTGACCTTCTATGAAAAGCCTGGAAGTTTTTCTCACCTGAAGAGAATGGGAAATTTAAGCTGGATTTCATCTTTCAGCTGTCAAGGTTTATGAAAGAAACATGAAAATGAAAAGTGACTTTCCTCACAATTAACAAGAAAAGAAACTGAAGCCCCAAATCAAAGCATCAGACAGCTACAATATTTAGCATTTATAGAGTGCTCTTCCCACAAAATGATCCAATGACATTTTTCAGGTCTGTGTGGAAATCATTGCAGCATTTTAATGATATATTTACAGAAGCATTTTAGACAGATGATAGATTTTGCATTTTAATTAAAGCTGCAGAAGAGTTGAGGTCAGCAGAACGATACTGCCTGATCTAATTTAAGAAAAACACTGCACTTAAAGCCTGCTGTATACACAGGTTGCACTGGCTTAGTGACAGTATTATTTCATATTGATTTTGTTTGACTTGCAACTTTTTCACTGACATTCTTAGAACCCTACTCTGTTTAGATGGTACAGTATACAAAGACAGCAATTTGATTATCTGCTATTAATTCATACCATCAGAAAATGGCTCAGTGAAGGTCAGGTTTTCTGATACTCAGGATAAAGATCAATACAGGTTAGTTTGTACATTTGGTCTTTTGCAGGGTATTAAGCTTGCTTTTAGAATGTATTTTCAGGTACATAAAGTGGCATGCAAGAGAAACTCTGAAAACACCTGCATCTGCATCAGAAAATGGCTGTCTAGGTAAAACAAGTTACTGCAAAACAGTTTCCCATGTTGTTTGGAAACAGATGGCATTTTTAAATGTCTCATTTCATCAAATATTAGAATGGATTTTAAACTTCTAGCAAAGCCAGCCTAGTTTTGTGTAGTGGAAGCAATGTACTACATGTTTCCTAAGAAAGTCTGCAATATGATCATGAAACAAAGTGTGTATGTGAATGACTGAGATGCATTAATATATAAAAAAAAAAACCCAAACACAGATGCTGCAGTACAAATTAGGTTTTGTATTGTTTCAGTTAAACATGTTTCTCACTGCACTTAAATAACAGTGCATTTCTAAAAAGCAAATCTTAGCAGCAAGAGATACTGCCACAAAGACTTGACAAGACACAGTTAAGTATTGGGCTGAAAGCAGCAAGCAAAATAATGAAATGTTACATCTGACTTAGATATATTATGCTAAAATTTCAAGCATAATCACAGTAACATTTCAATTTTAAAGCACAGACAAATTTACAATTGAGTGTACGCTCCCAGACTTGACTGTAAATGCTAACCACTACATCTTTGGAAAATGCAGTGGATCAATACTGGCCATCCTCTATAGACTTTTGTTAAATTAAAAGTTATCATGTATTTATGCTTTGTTTCCAACCATCTTATTTCCCTGAAATGGATTATTTCTTTTTTTGGTCAAGTAAAATGAATCATCATTTGCAAGGGGCAAAAAAGGAGGCAACAGCGCAAAGTCATTCACATAAATAACTGTGTAGTCAAAAGATCAGAGATCACAGGCAAAATGTAACATTTTTAGTAATTAAAAAGTCCAGAATGTCAGGACATCTGGATCTCACTGATCTGTGAGTGAAACAAATCACTCAGTCATTAACCTACCTTTAAAAAAATTACTAGCATTTCAAAAATGACTATTCAGAAAATTTACATCTTTTAAAATGCAACCTTCATTCAACAGTGAGTCTCAGTCAGAAAGTCATATATCCCTTAAGAGTAAAAAGAGTGGGTTTGGTTTCTCAGCTTAAATAATTATTTTTTTGTATATAGTTGCGTTTATATATATACACACGCGTTTAAACAGGTAGACACACATGCTTACTTCATGTTTGATGGTAAAGACATCAGATATTATGTATCAATACACAATTATTTTTGTGGAAGCCCTTTAATTAACTGCTAATACTATCCAGATAAATTTCTCTATGCATTTGCAGTATTTCCAGAAAGAAGTTACACGCCAGCAACTTCAACTTGTTTCCTGTCCACCCATTCACAGGGCAGCACAGTATTTGAAGGCCTAAAAGGCAAGGCAAGCAGCCATGCTTCTGGAGAAACACTCACCTAGCTCACCCGCTGCATTTCGACCCCCAACTGCGTACAAATGTCCTTTGAGGGCACTTAGGTGGAAGAAGGTGCGCTTCTCATTTAAAGATGCAACTTGCATCCACTTGTTGTAGCGAGGATCAAACCTAAAGACCGTGTCAACCGCCGTCTTTCCTTTCGTGTCGTAATTGCTCTGGCCCCCAACTACGTAAAGAAAGTTTCCAATCACAGCGATGCCATGCTGGTACCTTGGTGCATCCATGGGAGCTAAGGATTTCCATTCGTGTGCTTTTTCGTCATACATCCGTAACTCCTTGCTGACAACCAGCTGCTGCCTCAGCACTCCCCCCAATGTCACCAAGTGAGTACTGTCCGATCGAATGGCCGTCCTCTCTGACTGCATAACCGGTTGCATGTATGGCATCATTTGGTAATTGCTGGCTTCCAAAAGCAAGTTTACACAGGTATTGTCAGTTCTCATGAAGTCCACTGTTTGAACATAGTTAATAAGATCCTGCGGTGTCATCAGCGGAAACCTGATGTTCTTCATTAGCTTTGCAGCGTACTCCATCCGAGGCTCCTCATACCGTAGCCAGCGACAAGCCGCCTTGAAGAGTTCAAGTTCAGTGCAGTGCTTAAGGCTATTACTTGAAAGCACAAAGGCAAGACGTTCAAAGGGGAGTTTCACAAATTCACCAGTACTTAGTAATGCAGGGAAATTCTTCAGGATGAAATTATTAACGTATTTATCCACTTCTGTGAGATTGTATGTGTTGGCAATTCGCCCAACCTCAACACAGTTTTCCAGCGAAACCTATTAAGTAAACAGAAAGAGGAATCAAAACACTTTCTTAATTTGGTGTCTAAATGATAATGTAGAATTTAAAGAATACTACAGAATCAGCAATATTTCATCATTTCACAATGCTCAAGGTGATTTACACATGAATAAGTATTCAATGTGATTTATATATTCATGACTGCAAGGGGAGATCCAATATATTCCTTATTTTGAAGACAGAAACGAGACAAGTAACAAGCAGATGGCTTATATTAATTATGTCAAATACATTATACAATGATGACACATCGCAATTATATAGCACTTCATCTTTGAAAAGCCCTGCAAGCATCTTTGTAAGAGAAACAGGTAGAAAGTTAAGGGGAAGGTGACCAGCCCAAGGTTACAGACAATAATGAAAAGTAGCTGTCGCCATTAGACATTTTCTAGTATTATTAAAATTGTATTGTGAAAATGCAGCCAAAGAGAATGGCACAGCTACCTCTCCAATGCCACAAATTCAGATAATTTATTTACGGTGCTCAATCCCATAAATACATTCCTTAGAAACGAACAAAATTGGATCTTCAATAAATCAAGGTGGTGCTCTTACAGAATATATTCAAAATTAAATACATGTCTTACTTTTAACAAAGGTAGGGATTTTTTTTTTTTTTTAAATAATGAACCTAGGAGGATTTCCCCTAGAAATACCCAGCATATAAAATGCTTTAGCAGTATGGATCATACCCTAATTTAATTCAATACCCAAGTGACCATATGTTGGTAACCATCTCTTTTACACTGTTGGTACATCCACCTTTGTTACATCTTTGGCTCCTAAATTTCTGAGGTCACTTGATATCCAAGGCAGAGGAAAGAATAAAGATGGGAAGGATGGGACATAACTTAAAGCAGGTCTCCAGCGAACCCAGCTGATTCATTTCAGCAAGCTCTACAGTACATATGCAAAGCAGGTCAATTTTCAAACACTTCTTGCTGAGAATTGCAGCTTTTTTGTATTCCATCCTTATTCTAATCCAAGCTTCATTTACAAATGCTTTCTAGTCTCTGTGCATGTCAGTCCTACTCAATGTTGACTATTTCCACAACTTTGTGATTCTCATTATATTTGTAATGCCAAAAGAATTTAAGCTTCCGAATCTCATGGTTATTTTTAGAAAGATTATAAAGACTGAGGACTATGATCTGAGTGCAGCCTAAGAATTCAAAAACCTTCAAATGACCTGGTCATGACAGAGATAACAAGGTTTTAATGCTGTATAAGTCAGTCTGATCATTGCCCCTTTAATACCAGACAATTGAACAGACTAATGAGTATGGGAATAGGAGATTTTTTTAATTCACTAGAAACCAATCTAACTTGCCCTAGAGTTAAGATCTGCAGTCATCAAAAGTCTTCATTCACTCATCCTGAAACACCTTGATACAGTCAAAGGTTCCAAATCTTACTCTTCATCTCCAGGAACACTAATTCTGTAATCAGGTCCTACCTAAAAGACGAATGTGTGGCAGAATGTCAGAAGTTCTATTATAAAAAATCCGCACAAAATATGCATGGAAATTATTTTTTAATTAGAAGTCAAATTGTTCTATAGGCCATTACTAGCTGGTTTGATTATATTTTGATATAAACATTCTCTGATGCTTAAGAAACATTTTTTCTTCTTTTGACTGTTTTAAGAGTCAGTACAAAACTAATTTCTGTACATTTCATTTTAAGATTTTTGATTTACATAAATTAACTACATAATGGAAGTAACAGCATACCTTAAATTAAGTAAATGAAACAGGGCATTCTTACTTCTAAAATTTCTTTCAAGCTGTATAATAAAAATAAAACAATGGAAAAATCACCTCTTAAACAACTGACTTACAGTATACCACAAATCTTAACTGTTGCTATACAGTTATTGTATTTTAAAACTACTTTGGAATACATTTACTGGCATCAAACTACAGAGACGCAGCAATTTCTCCATATCAAGGTAAGCAGAGAAAAGGATATTATCACATACAGAGAAGGCATGCTTGAAGTCAAAAGATCAAAGCAAAAAAGGTATAGGTTACGTACCATTGGTACATGGTGTTCAGGTTGCAATTAAGTGTTTAGACCCATTTCAGAATGCATGCCAGTTATCAAGTGCCCAGCATGCACCCAGTTGATGTATTATCATAAGTATCTTACACTGTAAATCTATGCAATTGAATATATTCCTGGAATGCTTACATTTGAGAAATTTATTGACATATTACACACTGTTAATGACTGGTAAACATGACATAAGCCATTTCCAGTCACCCTTTAATTCACAGAACATTTATCTTATACTACCTTAATTAAACACTAATATTGTACTGCACTCAGGGTTGGTCTTTTTCATACTATGATTGTAAGTACTCCCTATTATGCTTATGAAATTGGGCACTTTCTTTGGCTCACTAACAAGTTCCACCACTCACATCAAATCAGGGTACCATATTAAATATTTTCTTAATGGTTACTTTCCTTGCCAAAAGTACTATTACCAATTTTATTGTGTTCTAACATAACAACCAATATACCAGGCTAAATTATATTGCAAAGATTTCACAGTCATAAAAATATATACTCTAGAGATTCTCAAGTCCTGATCCAAAACATAATCCTTCAACAGAATGAAATGCAATAGTCAATTCCACTTAAATATTCAAAATTGGACAGTTTTTAAAGTAAAATAATGCTGTTTAAACACTTAAGTACTTCAGTTAATCAAGTGTTGATTTTCAAAAAAAGTTTGACTTATGCTATGGTACTTATGAGAGGTGTGGAAAACATTCTCTATGGAAGTCAGTCAATCAGGAGCTCATCAGCAGAAGGCACTGCTACTTCGGGAAATCCCACTGAAGCAAATGGGAGGAATGGAAATATCAGATGAAAATATAAGACCGGCTGTACAGTGAATCCAGTAACTACTAAAGATACTCACACAGAACCAGCTAAAAGCCATAACTGGTCAAAGAGCTAAGTAGTATCTTACGAAGTTGAGAATTTTAAATAAACCCTATTTTCTTCCTTGTGCTTTGACTACTGCACAGAGCTGCTTATTCGCATTACTCATTGTAATTGCTCATTACAAAGCAGAAGTAAGAGTTCCAGAATATACTAAAAAGCTTTTCAAAAAAGCAAGGTCAAGCAGAGCACAATGTTATTACAGCCTGAAAAACCAAACCAAATGCAAAAGCCAAAGTACTTTCTCTAGAAAGCAGTTGACTTAATTCTTTGAAATTTTAAAGCAAGCACTTCCCAAGCTCTGGTAAAAACTTAATTGACTATAAAATACTACAAAACTGGACACAGAGCAAAATGACTGCAAGCATGAGAAGCCCGGAGAACAATTCAGGAGAAATAACATGCACAGAAAATCAAGTCCTCAAGCCCAGTACCACAAAATATTTAGGCATCTAACTTTCTTTTGTTTCAATGACTGTTAGACATCGAAGCACTTAACATGGTGTTTCAAAGGGTCTAAGTTTAAAAGAGCTTACATTCCCATGAAATCCTCTATTCTTGTGTGGACTCCCATATACAGAAGTCCAGAAATAACAGCACAGAAATTTGACCAGGTCAGAAAACAGAATCAATCATAACCCACGCTAGAAAAGGTGGACTTCTAGTAGCTGGCAGAGCCAGCCCTAGCATTAGATCCCATGCCCCCACATAACTGAGACCATCTGGCTCCATCCGCAGTTAACCAAGTTCTTGTGACAAGACAGACTTCCAAATATTGAGACCTCAGTATTTGACAATTTGCTAGTTCTTACAAAAATGTAAAGCACAGAATTATAGAAGGAATAAAATTTTCTTATGCAGCTATACAAGAAGTACAGCCAAGACATTAATTTTCAGTGTTTTGGAAGGTTTTCTTTAATTACAGTATAACGTCCCCTTCCCCATTACGCTGATTTTCCTGAGTGTTGTAATTTACTTGGATAGGCTTCTCATCTTTCTCTCTTTTGTACACTGCTGCTACTTTTGCAAAAACATTATTGTGTGTTCTCTAGCACTCACTACGCCAAAAATGTTTCCATGGCCTTTTTATTAATTTTAATTATATTACGGCTCATTTGGATGTGAACCTGGGAGTAGTCCTAGTCTATCACGCAGCTGTAAATATTTAAAACCAATACTAAAAGTGAGACTGAAAACATCTCAGGAAGTATTCCAGCGTTTCTCTGGGAGTCTGGCTGCAGAGCAACGATTACCAGAGCAATGGCCTACTTGGCAGGAGGGGTGTAAACGCAGAACAAATTAAAGAACACTTACAAGTCAGCTACAACATATATAATTCTTTGAAGAGGTCTCACTGCATTTTATACAAATTAAGCTGTTACCTTAAGCTTATGTTTTTCTTTGGAACTATTTCAAATACCCTCTTATGAAGTAACACAGTTACACCATGCTTTACATAAACTGACTTCTATAATCTCTTTAATAACGGACTCCCTAGACAATTCAAAGACAATTAAGTATTTGTCTGGGAATGGTTACATCAGCTCTCAGATGCTGCTCTCAGTCACCTAATTTCAGTAGAAATAAGCTCAAGACTTGCTCAGAAAACTCATTTACATTCCAGAAATGCTCCTTCAAAAACAGAAGGAAACTGGTACAGTGGGGAGTAATCTTTGTAAAGTGAAGATATGGTAATTAAAAAAGCAAAGAAAAACCAACCCGTTTGCTCACCAACTCCTGTTCCAACAAGTTCAAAAGTAAGTTCATTCAAAAATTCTTTGTACAACAATGCTGAGAACATAACTAGGCTAACAGCACAAACCTAGTTTTGTACCTCCTCTACTGTTATACAATGAATGAGATTATGTCCCCTTAGACATCGGTATAAATGAAAGTATTTCAGAAAAGAGAATCAATAAAATTATGAGAATTAATAAAATCTTCTTGATTCTTTCAAAATGTAGTATCAAACAAGACGTTTCTTACTTGAGCCAAAACAGTGACTGAGGCAACATCGTAAGTGAAGGAACCTTCAGAAAACAAGCAATTTTAAACAATGAAAAAAATTCTTCCACATAACACAATTTAAGATGAAAGAAGCTCTTTCCTTAAGAAAGCAAAAGAAAAAAGCAGCCGCCCTACCCAGAAAGGGGAAAGGCCAACACGGTGTCCTGCAGCTCACCCCTCACCACAGAGGGAGGCTGCTCCAAACCCCCAATTCAAAATAACACCAAGACTATACTCTAAATTGGCATTTACAGCAACGTCAATCCTAGAGAGGTAGACTGCATCATTTTGAAAGGTAAAAAAAAAACCCTGAGCAACGTAAAATAGGTAGTACAGGATTTAAGAGTATCAAGATTAATGAAACGTTATCACAACATCCTCAGAGAACTGGCCGATTAGAAAACATGCCAAGATTAAAAGCAAAACAGTAGCATTACAGAGCCTAAATGCCTCAACACTTTCCTTATGAAAAAGATTGCTGTTGTTGGCAGCTTGGAGTCCTCTTGTTTGCATAAATCCCGGCACATGTCTTCACTAGGAAGGTCATACTTCTGAGCCTGTACTCTGAGGAGCAATGGGAATACCTGCTTCTTTATTTCACATTACAAACTATCAGAAAGCTGAATTCCAAATATTATAATTCATGTAGAACGCACTAGTTTCCCTGTTACACATAAAGTGAGATTTCTAGTAAGGCATATAAGCAATTAACATCAGAAAAATCTCTAGGAAACATTAGAAATAATACCAAAGTGTCTCTCTAGGCAGAACTCCTTTGACAGCACAGCTCTTACAGCTCTCATTCTGCAACTCCACAAAGTAGGTGCTCCTTATTGTTGGCAGGACAAAGAGTTATATTAAAACAAGACAGCAGGGCAAGAACTAGGAAAGGTGTTGAAGCATCATATATTGGCATTGCTTATATACTCTAAGACAGAAAACAGGTAATCGCACCCATATTCTGAGATTGCACTGTTTTAACTACAGAAATAAAGTGAACATAACTGAAGCATACAAAATGTATGCAGTAAGTTGACTGTAATGCTAGAATGAGTGCAGTCATGCAGTAACACTCTGAAACCTCTGAGATTTAAGAAGTAAAAGGTGTTCAAAAACACAACCTCTGAAAAACAACCCAAGCTGATCAAATGGGTATGTGAGCTATGCCTAATAAATAAGATTAAACAGAGAAGTATAAACCCAATGCTTTTAACAAGAGGTTGGAGCCAGATAAATGGAGTGTTTTCACATCACATCTCTTTCCTTACATGCCATTTCCCACCCATGAAGACGGAACCCAGGAAAAAGCTAACACAGGAAGCCAGTTACCACTTAACAAGCTAAATCTTTAACAGCGCTCTTGCTTTCACAAAAACAGAAGTTTGTTTTTAATACAGAGAAAACTGCAAAACTGTTTGACATTCAACTTGAAGGGAGCATGGCATTCTTCTCAAAAGCACAGCCTCAAAATAAAACAGGACATCAAGTCTGAAAAAAGGGAAGGAAAGGAGGAGGAAAAAAGGTTGTCATCGAAGTTCCCTCTCCCCCATGAGCAGGTTCAGAACCTGAGACTTTAATCTCTTTAATAAATAAAAATCAGCAGGGCAACTCTAAACCATAAATAGACTGTACTGCATTGGAACTACACTATACTGCTTTGCAGGTGTTATGGGTTTGTGTGGCGCGATTTTCCTTGGTGGCAGGGGAGGGAGGCTGCAGAAGCGGTCCCTTTAAGAAGTTGCTGGAAGAATTCGCTGCCCCAAAATGTCGGCCCCGCGCGCCAAAATGTCGGACCCGCCTCTAGGTGGGGAGTGA
>VYZV01034870.1:217647-229641 GCA_013401275.1 Pandion haliaetus | reverse complement strand
GTATAAATGCTGATGCCTGTCTCAGCAGTTACACGTCTGCGAAGAACCACTGTATAGCTGTTTTGTGCTAGATTTGTTCTCTTCCATCCTTCTGTTCGAAATACAAAAGGCGAAGAGTGGAGGAGGAATAAAGGAGCACTGAGCTTTATTCAGTATTCAGCCTTGAGCATAACTGTCCTATAAACCATCAACCTGGATAGTACTTTAAAAAGGCACTCTGTGTGTGTTGTTCAGGAAGAGCCCTGTAAAGTGACTGGGCTTAGGAGTAGTTGTAAAATTGCAGGATTTAAGTGATTAAATTCTGACACATATATACTGCATATTTGGGAAATAAGCCAGTTGAGTTCAATAGATTTACTTTTGGTTTTCATTTGACTTTAACCTTACCTCTTGGACCTGAACCCTTCCCTCTTCTTGTATGTCTAAGTTGTAGGTACTGAATTATTTGTCATAACAGGTTCTGAAACCCTTGGTTTGCATGCATTTAATTTACCTCCTCTGATAACAGGAATCATGATCTTGACAGGAATTAATTACTGTGTTGACTGACCCTTGACACTGATTAAACTGCTAAATATAACACTGTCTAGAAAAACAAAACTGGTCAAACTGATGCTAACATCTACAAAGTCCATTGTTAGTCTGGGTTTTTATACGCAGTACTAATCC
The DNA here is from genome assembly GCA_013401275.1 of Pandion haliaetus. NCBI lineage: Eukaryota > Metazoa > Chordata > Aves > Accipitriformes > Pandionidae > Pandion > Pandion haliaetus. The sequence continues at coordinate 228,972 of VYZV01034870.1, read as the reverse complement.
GTATTTTCTTAAAATCTGGAACATTCTTTCTCTGATGAAGGGAGCCAGTGTCCCACCAGCTCTCTGGAAAGGTGTCACCATTTCATGTAGAATTACAAGAAAGGAGACTGAATCTCTTTTCATTTTCTATCCTTAACCAGGATGACCCAGAGAGGGGTCATTAAGGGGAAGCAGAATTGCCCTGTCCTCTATGAAGTACATATTCATAGAAATTAAGTTCCTTGGTGAGCCAGCAATTTATGCTTGCATTTTCTCTAGTCTTTTTTACATTACAGTGCTGCTTAACTAAATTAAGAAATTATCTCAGCTAATAATGTGCTCTGATTTCTTCAAAGAGAAAAAGTTTACATATGAAATCTGGTCATGTTTGAGGAAGTACAACGCATGATTTTACTTGACATACTTCAGGGTGAAGACCTTATGTGTGGTAAACTTGCCAATGTTATAGAAATCTCTAAATTATCAAATTCCATACTCTCTACAGCGTAAATGTTTTTGAAAATATTGATGCTTTGTCAGTAAATTAGTTCAGTCTTGGCGCTCAGTATCATGTTCCTTGCAAATGGATCCCACATCAAGAAATGTTCTTAAATATTTTAAGCTAATGATGTATGTGCATATTTTGGTGTAGGACAGAGATTAAATAGAAATCAAAAACCAACACAGAGAAACATATCCTCCATTGGATTATAATTAACTTCCCTCTACTGTAAAAAAAACTGTGTCCCAGTAGGTGTAACATATGGAAATTTTAAAAATTATAATGTTTAAGGGTTAAGTGTCCATCTCTTACAGATGCTTTGGATATGTTCTCTGGAGGTCTAGCCAAGGAACAGTGCTTTCATCTGTCCTGATTTCTAATGAATCAATCCCTAATTTTCAGCTAGTGAATGGGTAGATGTGCACCTTAAGATAAAAGATAATAATTTTTCTGTTTCTGATCTTCCCATGTTTCAGGGAGCATTGAAAACTGTCAACCCTTCACTAGTTGTTTCTTCTTTTACTGCTTGAAAATTTTCTTAGAAGGTTTTATCTTGTTCTGTGAATTGCTTGGTGCATTTAGTATAGCTTCTGCTTGCCAGAGTTCTTACTAAGTAGAACCGGTTTCAGTAAATCATCATAGCTTTGGAAAGTCTGGAGTTCCAGAAGAGGGAGGGGGAAATATGAATATGAGAGTTTTGCCAGCTTGGTAAGGAGCAAAGGTAATTTTCAAAAGAAGAGTTGAGTTTGAACAGGGAGGTCTGTGATAGGAGAAGATTGTGGATATCGTTCTCTTACAGGTCAGATTAATATTTCATCTGTAGAGGTGGAACAAAGTCTTATTATGGTTGAAAGTGGTAGAAAGTTAATGGATTCAGCTGACTTTGTCAAGCATCTCTGTCAATATAACAATATGCAGTATAACATTTTTCTAGCCGTGGAGGAACAGTGATCTATCTGGAGTAGTTTGTCTCAGATAAATGCAGTTGATCACTGCCTTGCTTCCCTGAGCAGTAAAATTCCCACCCCTAGATTTAAATCTCCCTTTGTCATTGATTCAGGCTAGTACACAGCACATTTATTTCATTCACAGATTTATTCCTGTAATTGCTTCAGAAAACCAGTATCTGTTAAGGTTTGAAGTAGTGATCGTCTTATTTTAATAAATCCTTTAGTGTGAAACTAGCTTTAAACCCCCTTGCTATTACTACTCCCTAGTGCACAGGGAGTGCCCTAAGATATATTCCTTTAAGATATTTATTTCTTATGGTAAGTGAGCATCCGTGCTTCATGTTAAAATCAAGTTTGGCATGAAACTTACTTTTGCTAATGGTAATCTGTGAAGTGTGATGAAAAAATTGTTTTGTAAACTGTCCTGTCCAGGGTAAGCTTGGAAATCTTTCTTCCTTTTTCTTTTTTTTTTTTTTAATTGCTGCTTGCTATCGTAAGCCATATGATGCTTTTGATAACAGTCATCAAATTTTACAGCTATCACTATAATCTCACTGCTGTCAACCATCTGCATCACTCCTCATGTTCTATAGAAACTGAAGAGAAAACAAATACATAGTTAATTTTAGACAGCACATCACTCCTGTTAATGGAGTTTTGTGTGCCAAGTATCATCACTGTGTAATGTCTGTGCAAATATTCTCATGGAAACCAGAAAGAATCGACACACAAGTAGATTCCTTAATGGTTTAAAGCCCTTAGGGCTGTGTTACAGGTATCACGGGGTGGCCTGCAAAACGTTTGAAACAGATAAAAGTCTGGACACTTAGTGTGGTAACCTCTGTTTGGAAGATTTTCGTTTCATGGAATCTGAACTTGACGTCATCTGAACAAAGAAGTCAGGTAAAAAGCCTACAAGTAGTTCTTGATTATATACCTGCTGTATACACCTGCGAAGTTCTATGAACAGTAAGGGAAGTACAGAGCACCCTCTGGACTGCAGGGAAGAGTGAAAAAATCTTACCTGATTAAAGAGAAACCTGGGAAAAAAAGGTGGAGAAGCACTACTGTGTAAAATAGTTGGTCAGCATTTATATAAGCCTTTGATGCTTTTGCTTTGATTCTAGAAAAGGCAAGACTGGGCAAAGACAGATGGAGAAAAGCAATCACATAGATAACAGGGTAGTCTATGTCCTACAGCCTAATTCTGTCTATATGGTGTTTTGTTCTATGACTTTAGAGAAGTTATTTACTCCTTCTTACTTCTCATCATCCATCCGTAAATAAAAGTTGCCAGATGTCACACCTAGTACGGGATTTCCTGTTGTTCACCTTCAAATCCTGTGATTTGTTTAAAAACATGTGGAATATTACCTTTCTTGTGTTTCCCTTATACTTCAGTACAGAACCTGAGTTGAAATATGGGAAATCACCTCACAGTCAGCTACCTCCCTTGCTGTGCTCTCCTAACTTCTTTTGGCTGCTTAGGAGTGCCCTCTGGGTAGTGTAGGCAGTGGTCAAAGAAGGTCCCGTGTTGTTGGACAGGTGGAAATACAGCTTCTAAACATTTGTCAACTCTCTATAAAACAGGGTAACACACCTGACGTGCAAGATCTTCATTCATGAGCGTTAGTCAGATGTTCTGCTTTTACATATCAGGTGTTACAGGAAGAACCACAAACTTAATAAATAATGATACTTTATAATTCTACTACCTATTGCTTCCTAGGAGTACCAAGTGCTCAGCACGTACTGTCTTACACGAATAATGCACAGGAATTTGCCACTGATTGAAATATACATTAGAGGTAGGCTAAAGCTAAATATTTTTTTAAATTACCTCCCAAAGGACATAAAGTGAAACCTGTATCTCATTGTGTTGTTTAACTTCTTATTTTATAAAAACCACAAAACAAAAGAAGGTTTATTTTTAAGATAGAGTAATGGTAAAATGTAATAGACAGAGGGACTGATTCAGAGATAGAGCTGTCATCTTGAGAGAAAAATTATGGCCACTTAATTTAGGCTTCACTTGAGTGGTCAGGATTGGTGCTTAAGATGACATCTGTGTAGAGCAAAGCCTTTCAGCATTATATTTAATCATTGTGGAGAGGTGAAAGGGGTCCCACATTAAAAATGATGTGTTTTAAATTTCCTGATAGTAGCGCTTTAACCTTTATGTTACTGATATGCAACAACAGATAAGTTAGATTTTAAAACGAATGTTCACTGAAACTCTGTAATTTTGTATCTCCCCTATTTTTTTCTTCATAGGGAAAAAATTACATAATAAACCCCTTTTCATCTTCTGAACATTTCACTGATTAGCATAATTTATAGCTAGTTCTTGTGAATGAGGTGATTGTACCCAGGTGATTCCAAAAAGGTCTGTAGATCTTAGCTTTATAAATATTATTCTGAATCTAACTTTGTTAAAGTAATTTATGTAACATGAGTGAGTGCCGTGCAGAGCTCTTCAAACGAGAAGACCACACATTGTATAATCTTTGGAGCCAATCCTCATCTTGGCTTTGCTTTTCTTACCAAAAAAATCAACTCCATGATCATAAAATTTAGCTAATACTTTACCTCTGCAATTGGAATCTTCTCACATGAGATTGTTCAACCCACGCTCTAAATCCGACCTTCATTATCTGTCACACTTTGCCTCAGAGAACTGAAAAACTGACTTTACAGTTGCTCAGCAGACCAAATATGTTCTTACATAGTGAGATATTGAGGGAAAATACTGGTAGGTAGATAAAGCACCTTTCAGACTGTCTCTGACAATTAGAAAAAACTTCCAAATCCTCCTCTTTGCATAATTGTTTTCATCCACAGCTGGCAAGGCACTCTAGAAAGTGAAAAAGAGTTATTCTCTTAGCAGACAAAGTAGTAACTAAAGGTCAGTAACACTAATGGAGTTGCCCATGGCCATACAGCTTATTTGTCAAAGGTACAGGCAAGGTCTCAAGGCTCCCAGTCTCATGTTCAGGCCTGTCATGAAGTCCAGGGCTGTGCAGTGCTAGTGCTGCCAGTGGCCAGGCTAGAAAATAAATTCTGCTGAGAAAGTCCTGGTCTCGGTATGCAGCTGTTTGGCTGCTGAATGCTTCTTGTGCTTGTTGGATTTGCCTCTTTCTCCCATGTTTTCTCTCTACACGAATGCAGTGCTGCCAAAAGGGCTGGACATTTGCCCAGGAGGTTTTAAATACTCTGGTCATGAATTGGTGGAAACCTTGTCAGTTGTGTTTGTACTTCTCTAAAGAAGTTTTGTGGCTTGTTCCTAGTCCCACTCGTGATAAGGTTATTTTGAAAGAGGAGGAGAATGCAGGTAGCCTACTGTCAGAGCCTTGCCTCAGCTTGTCGGGGGAGTTACAAAAATGTGACATGATCTAAAATTTCCTAGAAACTTGGTGTGATCTCTTTATGTCTTGAAGCAAGTTTCTGGAGAACTGCCAAGATGAAAACATCCACAGCTATCCTCTGTGCAAAAACTTGCATGTTCTATAAAGATGAGATTCAAGGAGAAGCTGGAATCCTTCTTACTGTAGAGTAGGGAAATAAAGATTTCCAGCTGTTAATATAACAAGCTTAGGATTCTTCTTGTTGGAGCCAGAGCAGAATTGCCTGGAAGTCCCTGGGGAATTCCAGTCCAGCACTACATATTTGAAAGATTTGGATCCCAGTCTAAAATATTTCTGTTGCTTGACTGAATCTCCAAAACTGAACAATTTTTTATCATAATCCAGCCAGAGAAATGAAATCTAAGTGCTGTTGGCCAGCAGTTTAAGTATTTTGATAGAGTATCGTGACTAGAGTGTTTGCTGTAGCCTGCAGGTCATCAATACCTACTTTGGAATAGAAGAGACCTGGAAGAAACCTATGTGTGCTGCAGCTGACTTTAAAGAAATAACTAGCAACGGGTTTGAGGTTCCCTTATGGGTGAAAAAAAGGGGAAAAAAAGCCAAAAGCCAGCATGGCGCACTCTCTGGGCACATTTTCAAGGCCTCTTTTATTTTGAGTAATTAATTCTATGTTTTATTAGTAATGAAAGCAGGGGTTATTTTGTACAGTGCTGGAGCAGTATAGGGTGACTCAGCAGAAAGTTAAACTCTGATGTAGCAGTACTTTTGCGATTTATTGCCTGCCTGTAGCGCTTACTCAGTGTATAATACAAGTTTATTGATATTCAGACCAATTATATTCTAAATTCACTTAATAATTACCTCTCAAAGACAGATAACTTTAAACAACTGATTGTTTTATAAGTAACTGGAAAAACCACTAGTGTGACATCTCTTCTTTGAGGCAGTTTAAACGCAAGCTGGTTTTTTGGTGATCTGTTTTGAATAAAGTGATTTTATTAAATAAATGTATGCATTAGGGCTTGAGTGTGGTGTATCCAAATGCTTGCAGCCTTTTTACAGATTTGTGATGATTCCAGCTGGGTTTTTTTTTACTTGGTGGATGAAAAATCCGTTCTATTTTGTCTTTGGTTATGGAAACTTAAGATACTAGATTATATAAATGTACAGCTTTAAAACTGGTCAAGTTATTGGTAGAATAATTGGTAGAATTGGTAGAAATGACAGCTGTGTAACCTGCATGAAGTTGCATTCAAGAACTTGTAGCAAAAGACACTGCTGGCCCATTGCTCAAACAGAAACATTTTCTAGCATGCGCTGCATTTTTGTGTTTTCTATCTCGGAATCCAAATAACACTGAATTCCTGGTAGAGTGAATCTCACAGCTATGCCGAGCTTGCCAGCGTTGCTTCCCAGGAGCTCGCACAGGCACCTGAATCACCTTCGTCATGTAGCAGACCGCTGGGAGGGATAGAATAGTGCTCCTGTCATTTTAACGCATTGTCTTGTTTCAAAACCCAAAGCTTCTCTATTGTGTATTTTGTGTTTGTTTAATATATTGCTGCCCTGTAAGTTAGTTGTTGCTTGGTGAACCTTAGAAGCTACAGTTTTCCTTGATTTCTGTACAAGATTGAGGGCTACAATGTTGACTTCAAGAAGCCACTGCTGGTAACCGTCTTCAGGAGAATAAGGTGGTGTCTACCAGCTGAACACAACAGACTAACCATAAACTCTCCAAACTATTGCTAAGCTTTTATTTTCTGAATCTTTTTTTCTGCTTCTACAGGTGTAGAAACCGCTTTAACCTGTGGTGTGTCTGCAGCTGGGCGCCAAGGATGCAAACACAGCTCTAATTGATTATCTGAAATGCACAGCTTTAAGGGTCCTGCAGTTACTGCTCAAGCTCTACTGAGTTACTGCACAGCTTTAGGCAGCAGAGTTTTACTGACTGCAGCAAATAAATTTGCTGTGCTTTATGGAGCACGGAGAAGATTGTTTTCTGAATTTTAATCGTCTCAATAAATTGTGTTAAGATTGTGTTCTATTAGACTCCAGGAAATTAATGACAGCAATTCAAATATGGACATTATTGGGAAGGTGTGATGCTAACAGTACAGTTAGAAAAAAGTTTTAAAATTGGCTGAGGCAATAATGAGGGCGATAAGGATTGTAGAGATACAGAGTGCAGCTACCCAGGAATCCCCTTTCAGTCTTGCTTTTTACCTACAGGAATTCTGTTGTCCCACTGGGGACTAACTGATGATGATTTTCAGGTTGCGCGTCACAGAGGTGAGGAAACATTTGTAATGGTGATCAAACAGCTCAGATATAGAGATTGTGAAAAGGATATTTTCTTGTCAAACTATAGTTCTGGATCATTTAAGATGAAAACAGGAATTGCTGCCACTGAAGTTAGCACTTTCATCCTTAGAAAGCTTCTTTGCTGGATATGTTGTATATTTTAATATAGTAAGAAAAGTAATGAAGGAGAAAGATTGTATTTAATGGGGAGGTACAGTAGGATGAATGGAGCATCCTCCGATACCAACAAATTAATCAAGCCAGCAACATCAACAAAAATATTTTGATTCTGTGTCTTGAGAGCTTGGTGTTAGTGACTATAGCAATGAAGATTAGCAAATTTTACTTTCAGCCTCTTCTTTGCCCCTGCACTAAGTGGAGGAATATTCGTTCTTTTCATTGAGGGAGCGCTTATGTACCTTAGGGTCAAAGAGTGCATGCAGTGCATGGTTCTTAGCCTTTCTAAGGCTTGTCATTTGGGTAGCTTTCAGGTCTTCATTTGCAAGATTAGAATGTTTTCAAAAAGATATGCCAGGTTGAGGCCTCTTCATTGCTGTATCTCAAAACATTACATTAGAAAGCTGTAATGATTGATGAGCATTTCTCATTGCAATTACAGATGAGGAACAGCAACCAACAAATCATGCCACACTGGTGTATGAATTACTGAGACGCTCTCTGTAGTCCGGCCAGCAAATCATTAAATCAAGCAAAGATGAGCAAGGGGCTGCCTGGATGTTCTCGCCTCAGCAAAGCAGCTGAATAAGCTGCTGTCTGTCTAAATCAATCCCTGTTCTGGGAATTGAAACAGTGGAGACATGAAGCCTGTCCGTAGCCACATAAAAGACACATTATGGCTGCAATTTAGGGGGCTATGCCTAAAGCAGTTCTTTGAATCCCTAATCCTGTCAGCTCAAAGGGAAGAAAACGGGGAGGCCATACTTAACTATGCAAAACTTTTCTCCTGACTTTTACTTGAACTGGGGGATCTGGCCTGTGGTTCAGCCAATTGATGGGGAGTTTATGCACAGTGTGTGTTGTAATGGGATTTTACAACATGGATCTTGGCAGATATATTTAATATCTGACAATTAAAATAGCTTGGCTGCCAAACACTCTGAACATTGCCAGATTTTTGTAAGATCCTGTGAATTCCTGACCTAGATATTCATTGGAGGAGGCAATTCAAGAAGAGGAGGGAAGCATGAACCAAGTATGGAAGATGACTCCTCACTTCTTACCCGTTTCCCTTATTTCTTCTGAGTAGTAAGAATCTAAAGCATGCAAAATGGGGTTAATAAAATTATTTAGGATGATCATAAGGTCAGCTCACTCTTAAAGTTATTCCAATTTCAGTCTTTCTACAATTTACCTTATGCTCTGGGTACTGAATAATGAAAAATCTAAACAAACAGAGCACTAAGCCTCAATCCTACATGTAAATCTGTGCACATGTGCTGCAAACAAGATAGCACCCATGGACAGATTTGTTTGTGTTGCCATGTGAGCCAAATGCTATGGTTTTGCTTCTTTTAATTATTCAGTCCTGAAAGAATTTACTGTGAAATCCCACCAGGCAGAGATAAGACTAAAAACCTTGTAATCTACAGCTGTACAGGAGGGTCAGTTTATGGCCCGAATGTGCTGGAGAATTTAGATGTGGAGAGAATCTTTCAACGTGAAATGGGATGAAAGCCTGTATTATTTTAGTCCTTTGCAGCATGTAAACTATTTCTGTTTATGATGAACCTAAAGCTTGGAAAAACCAAATTACTAGATCTAATCCAGATTTGCTATTCTGATGAATTTTTGCATTCTCAGATTAATTCAGGTTGTCAGATTAATTCAGTCCCAACATGGCAAGGGCAAGACAAATTAATTAGCTTGAGCTCCATGAGTTCTGAGGGTTTTGTCTCTGTGTACTTCGCGTGAGGATATGCAGGATGCTGCCTTCAGATGATTAGCCACTAATAGGGGAAGGGTCTCTTTAGCTTGCCACCTGCCCTAATACCACTCCACCCAAGTGAGAAGATTGTCAGTGAAAATACTTGAATGCTCTTACAGTTTGGAACTGAAGACCACATTCCTAGTGCAGTTACAATTATTAAACTATTATGTATTCTCCCAAGACTGCTCAGAAATCACAAATAATGCTTTAAAAAAATAGAATGTTTAGCTGTAGAAAATATGGCCAGGTCTGGTCTCATAAAAACAACCAGCCAATTTTTAAAAAATGTTGGGTTCCACAGTATCTGGAACTCTTACATGTCATAACCTTGTTATATGTAAGATAGTTATGGTAAATGGGTTTTCTGTAAGGGAATCCCCTGACATTTTTACTTGGAAGATTACTTTTCTGCCGCTATTATATACAGATTCTCCATCAGATTGAGAGTAAAGTCTCTCTCACCTCGTTTAAAAATATCACCAACCAAAGAGAAAGACAACACTTAATTCTTTTTTTCAAAAGGAAAAGAATGTCATGTCTTGGGAAGAAGGGAAATCAAATAAAAAATTTAATGCTGGGGAAGAAAGGCAAGAAATGCAGTTGCCATGGAAACCAGAGCATAAGTAGAAACTTTCCAGCAAAGAGCAGAAACTAAAAATGAAAAAACAGAGTGGAGAGACTTGGCAGATAGCCAGCAGCTTCCACCACCTCCTTTTCTCCTGTTAACTTGGTGAGATTTTCTTAGTCATCTTTGCCACATTTTGGAAGTGCTCTGCGCATTCAGAGAGTAAAGCTGGGCCTGTGGGCCGGTGTACCTCACAAGGGTGAGTGAATGACAACGTTGCTTGAGATAGGCAGGCTATGCCAAAAACTACACTCTGCATGATTCAGCTTGGTGCGACTTCCACTGAAGACAGGGAAATTTGCCTGGGAATGGGCACAAGGTCACAGTGGGTTTGGGATGTAGCTTAGAGAGCGGAAGGTGCTTTCTCTAGTGGTCGCAAAACACTGAGCAAGTCCTTCTTGATTCTTACCTTGTTCAAACCAAGGCTCTCGGAGTGCATTGCAGCAATAAGCAAGCATAAGTCTTGGTGAGCTTAAACTTCTCTAACGCCTTTTTAGTAGGGAAAACCGATACCCTAAAATCCGCTCAGACAAGGCTGGGGCACCGTAACGCAGGTCTCTGGTCCTCTGCTTTCATCTCACAGTCACACACTACTCCTTGTCAAAGGCCAACCTTGGGCACAGGACATGTTTCATACTGGGTTATTAGTTGCATCTGATGTATTTCTGAAAACAGAGGCATATTGCAGACACTCAGTTCTATCTAGGACTCTGGGATTGTTTGCTGCTGGCATGTTTAAGTCAGTTGTATGCAGTAAAGTAATATAGTCATTGGATTAGCAATTATTAAGTTCACATATGCTTTTTAGTGTGCCATGGAAAAAAGCAGGTTGAGGAAGCTGGGAAAGTTACCAGACGGTGCTGTAAAACCTTTGTTATAGCCAGGAACTGATTCGGGTGAAAGATTTTGAGCGTACCTAGGACTGTGTGTTGTTACAGATGGAAGTAATGAAACCTATAGCATTTAGATTTTAGTCATATTCTTGAAATTAAGCACGCGTGTAAGAGTTTTGCTAATTTGACCTCAGACTGCTCAGCATCTTACATAACTGACTCCTTTTTAATGAACAAAATAGAAAATGCAGTGCAAGCCAAAAAACCCCAGCTTTACCTCTTTGTGCATGAAGTCTGGAGAATCTTACCTCGGATACAGCACCATGAGTTATGAAACCTGCCTGTCTCTCAAGTTTATCACTAACAACAATCACAATAAGGCCTACGCATATTTAAATCTGCTGTTTTGCCACTGACTTTACTGCCGAACTGTACTGTAACTGTCTCACTTGGACTATTTCTTTGCCATGCATATGTCTCATTTAAATATTATTCCAAAACAGAAGGGTTTGTGGGTTTTTTTTGTTTGTTTTTTTGTTTTGTTTTTTTTTTAAGTTGGAAGTGTTGAAGCCTTGAGTAACTAACTCACTTGGATACTTCACTGAGGTTTCCAACCAAGTAAAACGGATGGAATTTTTTTTAATGTTCTTTAGCATCTGTGCCTGAAAATGGCTGTACACAGCAATTGCAGAGTGTGACCTTATATTTATTTTCCTAGGCTATTTTTAATGCCAAAGCCAAAGTTTATTCAGCTAAAATAACAAGTATGAGAGCCCTGGCCATGGTGTTTCAGTTCCTGGTTTCTGGGGGGAGCGGGGCGGG